>JAHBCN010000115.1:32500-286052 GCA_019359885.1 Listronotus oregonensis | reverse complement strand
TATATTTTAAATTATAAATATTATTTTTAAACCCCCAAAAAAAGCATTTTTAGTCCACCCCAAAGGGGGAACCCGGTTTTCGGTAAAATCGTTTTGAAAATTTTTTAAAAATTTTAAAATTTTAATAAAAATATTTTTTTCCAATTTCAAATTTCTGTCAATAGTGGGCCATGGATTAAATTAATATTTCTTTAATTTTTACACAAAAAAAGCATTTTTAGTCCATCTCTGTACATTAACCCGTTTTCGAGTAAAATCGTTTTGAAAAATTCACATTTATAACACGTAAATTAATAAAAATATTCACAAAAGTCAAATCTGTCAATAGTGGGCCATGGATTAAAATTAATATTTCTTTTGTTTGACATTTTCTTTGTCAAATATTGTCTGCTGCTGTTATTGTTGTAATATCAGAATTAATACATAAGAAAATGCAAAATTTTTCAAACCAAGACCTCGGAGAACTCCTGGGCGCAAAGTATTTGAGAGAGTTTATAGAAATTTGGTAGAAAATGGTTCGTTTGAGCGCCTTCGTGGGCAAGGACGGCCTAGTGGGGATTATGATTTGGAAAATGCACTTCAGCAAATAGGAGATAACCCTCAAAGTCGGAATCAGACCAATTGGCTAGAGACGTCAATATACCTAAATCAATTGTAATGCATATTGTAAGTACCATAGTTACCCATAATTATATCAAATATTCATTTATTTTAGCTGGGAAGAATGACTTAAATGCAAGGTCTTCACCCATATCATTACCAGAGGGTTCAAGAGTTGCTGCCTAGAGATTTCCCACCCAGGATAGAGTTCTGTCGTTGGATTTTGGGACATGAAATTTTTTTAGCAAGAATTTTGTGGTTTGATGAGGCCACATTTTCTATACATAACACCCACTTTTGGGCCGACGAAAATCCGAGAGCAGTGCGAAAAACTAATTTTCAATATAAGTTCTCTGTAAATGTTTGGGCGCAAATAATTGGAAATGAATTGATCGGTCCAACTGAAATGCCCAATAACTTAAACAATAAGAGATATTTGGTTTTTCTTTAAAACCAGTAGGCAGGATTATTGGAGGATGTTTCCTTCAGGACCAGAATGGGAATGTATTTTCAACATGACGCCCCTGCTCATTTCGGGTAGCCTTTCAGTAACTGGTTGAATGATAATTATCCTAAAAGGTGGATGGGCAGAGGTGGAGCAGTGTCCAAGCCATCGCGATCACCGGACTTAAATCCACTCGACTATAGTTTATGCAAGTGAGGTCGATACGCGTGAGGACCTACAGCAGCGATTATATTGAAATAACAAGAAATCGTTTTCAGATTCTTCGTGCAACTCAAAGCATTCGCCGTAGAGCTAGACTTTGTGTGAGAAAAAACGGAGGCCTATTTGAGTACCTTCTCAAAGAGTAGTTATTTCTATTTTTTGTTTTAATTTTATTCTGCCAAAATATTTTTAATAATAATAGTAATTATTTTTGTCTCGTTAGAGCTTTGAAAAAAAAATAATTTTCATAATTATTTGTTTTTAACTTATTTCGTGTTTTAAGAGGCATGAGAGCTTCCTGTCTGCATAATAATTTATTTCTATCAATACACTTCGTATGGACTTTATTATTTTAAAACGATTTTTCTTGGAAACGGGTCAAAATAGAGAATACGAGAGTGCCTTTTTTGTATAAAAATTAACCATCTTTTATAATTTAATAATAATATTAAAAAAACATCCAAACAAAAAATATGGGGCATAATTTACCCAGCACCCACCCTGTACGTGACGCCCCTGAAAAAATTTCTGAAATTTGAGAAAAGAAATACACGTAACATCATAAAATCTTTAAACTCACAAAATTAAATAAGCCTACCCCAGACGGTTGCAGATATATTACAGGAAAATCCTTTTTGGAGTGCCCCTTTCAGGGGGCTCTAACCTCGGTAGGACGCATTTTTCGAGGCATATTTATATGAACTTTTCGCCCTATTTTGCGGTCTAGACTACACCCTAAAAATATTGCTCACTAGTTTCGGAACACCCTGTGTTTTTGTGTTAAAGTTGCGAAAGATTACTAATATATGTGAATATTTTGAAATTCTAATAAAAACCATACATGCCTGTCAAATTAATGACCTAATTTTTTTGAAATGGTTCAAAAAAAAAATAATAAAAATAATAAGTGCCTCCCCGTATACGTCTTACAAAATAGGATATTTTTTATGCTCGTGTAAAACATCATTTAAGTAACTTAGACTTGAAGAATGATATACGGACAAAATGTTTTAAAAACAGTAGTGATAAAAAAATTAATTGTCGTAATTTTCTTTAAGCCATTTTCAAAAAATAACTTAAAACCAGCATTCTAAAAGCAACTAAAGTCATTATGGTAGCAAAATAAATATAATCTCTAAGCGAGACAATAAAAAGAAAACTTGGACAATTGTAAGACCTAAGATTATTTCATGGTAGAATGTGAGTAGCGGTATTATTAACTTTTCCAAAGAAAGAACTTTGTTTTTTCTTATAATTTATAATATAAAAAATTGACTTTTCTTAGATAAAACTAAAAGCCACAAAAATTAAAAAATATGTATTTTTCTTATTTATGTTTAATATAATATTTCTTTATAAAAGTATATATCTTTGCTAAAGTCACCCAAAATCGGAGAATGGTATTAGAATTAAATATTTTAAAAGAAACAGTAATAAAACATGTCAATTTTAGAGATTTTCTTTAAGCGTTTTCCAGAAAATAACTTTCAAAGGAAACTAAAGTCATTCTGGCAATAAAATGAATATAATTCCTAAGCAGAAGAATGAAGAGAAAACTCGCACAAGTGCAAGATCTTAGATAATTTAATAGTATAAAGTGAGCAGCGGCATTATTAAAATGGCTAAATGCTGCTTTACACACGCAAGGGCGACTTTCAGTAGCAGAGAAATGTTTGCTTAATTTACTGAAAATTACACAGACTTATCATAAACTTAAAGTAAATGAGAACACGAATGTTTTGACGTTAGAACTCGTAGGACTGATATTAAAAAAATATACTAAATGGAATAAATTTTGTAATAATTAAAAAGTACATATCATCTACCGCCATCGCGAGAAAAAAATTAAGAAAAACATGATAATTGGCAGCCTTTTGCATTTAATTTACAAATACCATGGCGTTGCGATATAGGCAAAATTTCTTAAATTTAAGTATTTCTTTGAAAGCGCTGCAAAAAAAAAATTCCGGAAATTAAAACGTGATTTTTTTTTTATTTCCCTTAAGGTCAATAGCAGTTGTCTCACTTTTGGCATAAAAATTGTTAAAAATCAGAAAGCGCCACTGTATGTAAACAAAAGTATCTTAAATGAGTTGCTTGGGAGATTACGGTCAATTAATGATTAAATAAAAAAAAATATGGTCCCTGTATAGTTTTAATCCTTTTTTTATTCTACATTAAAGTAATAATATACTACTAATTATTTTTTGTTAAATTATAATATATATATTTTTTTTAAACTATGCACATCATTAACTGAAAAGTGTTTTATCATTACTGAATTTTCATTAAATATTACAGTCAAAGCTCCGTATTCGCGCTTCCTTCCTTCTTGTTTTCACTATTCGCAGATTAAAAAATTGTGACCCAATTTCTATATTCGCAGCTAAAGATTTCTTTATTCGCAGATCTACTCATTGATAAAAAGGATTCTAATATGAAGGTATCAAACCAAATATCCTTTGTAAACGCGTCGTCAACTGGAATAATAGCCGAAATTGCGAATGGAATAGAACGAGATGGGTTTGAACAGATAGAATCAAGTGACATTCAGTAGTTGCTTGAATCGCAGGATGAAGATTTGACTAAAATCGACTTGGAAGAAATATTAAATTCACAGCTCATTGAAGACGAGGCTTCAACAAGCACGGAAACGTGACATTTAATCGGAAAAATCTTAGTGAAGGTTTAAGAATGAAAAATGAGCTTTGTAGTTTCTTTATGAAAATTGATCCGTCTATTAAACGAAATCTTATTTTTAAGAGGCAGTGCTAAATATCAGTCTGAATTGAAGAAGGTTTTAAAAACCTTCAAGCAAGAAAAAATTTCAAAACTCTTTAATCCATTTCCTAAGCCTGGAGATAATAATTAATTAATATGGTCAAAAATTTTGGTTAAATTAATTTTTTTATATACTTGTTTTTTATTTTGTCACTTAGAAACGTATCCCCCATAGCCCCATATAAAAAACCATTCCATGTTCATGGTTTCTGTATTTGCGGCATACTTACGAAACATATACCCCCTTGAATAAAGAGCTTTAACTGCATCTACTGAATTACATTATTACCCTTTAAAAAGCAATGGTACTTAAGAGTGCATTTACGATACACTTTAGGGGTCGGGCGAAAGGACGCGAAGACGGTGGGCGGAGACTAACAAACTCCCACTATCACAATTTTCGTATAGCCGCATTAAAAATATTATACTTTATTTAGGTTCTTCCAAATTCGGTGTATCGATGCGATGCTGTTTCCGATTGCAAGCCTACAGGAGATAACGTTTTTCGGTATTTTTCACTTAAATGACATAAATTATACACCATTTTAAAGGTAAGGAAATAATCTATGCCTCTGCTGTAACGGATTTTTGAAATATGAATCAAGTTAAGAGAAAATAGTATCTAAACATAACCGATTTTAGGGTGACTTTCACTCAAGGAAATATTAAAAACTAAATTCAAATTTAAATAACTATTACAGCAGAAGCCTAGATTTAAGTGTTGGTTTTCATATAGTTTTTGAAAATTATCGATAACTTATACCGTTTTTGAGAAAGACATTATGCCTCGAACCCCAAATTGGATCCAATTTTCGCGGCGCGAATGGACTCTTAACAAGTAAATGTGTAGCTTACACATAAACTTGATTTGTTATGGGTTTTGTTAAGCAATAAGGAGCTGATGAAGAAGTTTTACACATAGTGTACCAAGTACTTATATTTACATGGTAAGACCTAACAAATTAAGATGAGGCCCAAGTTTCTTTTTTGCACCTAATCATTTAGTTACGTAAGGACGAGTTACGTAAGGACACACATACTCAATATCTGGATTTGTTTAATAAATGCATATTGTATTTCGCTTCCCACAAATAAAAACAATTATATTTAAGTCAACCTTGTGGCACATTCGGTATTTAAAACTAAAATATTTAGGACTAGGTTAAATACTTAAAATCAAATGGGCGATTTAGGTTAAATTATTTTTATTAAACAAACAGCCATCAACAGTAGAAACAAAAAATAAATAGTGATTATAACTGCTGACCTAATAGGCATATTTGTTAAATATTACCATTATAAGCTAAATATGGAAAAAGCTAATAAAAACTAAACACACATTTTCCATTCGCCAATTAGCTGTTTATAAAGGGTTAAAATTGTTTACTTAAGGCATTATGAATTTAAATTTTTTATTTATTTTAAAATAAAATTAGGTTTAAAATATGCATCAGCGTATAGTTAAGCAGATAAAATCTATCTTGATTAAACAGGTTATTATATTTTAGGTGAAAAAAGCACACTCTGAGTACAGGAGGGTTCCTTATTGTTCCCTTATACACAACAAGGTGTTAAAATGAACTTGATTGTTCCAAACACCACTTAAACGAGATTTTAGCAATCATGTGTTTTAACAAAAAATGTGCATTTTCTACCCAGCTACTATTACACGCCACTGCAAGTTATTTTATGATATTGATAGATACCTTTCCTGTTAACACCAAATTACGAGTGTGCAAATAGTTGTCGAATCAAATCAAATCGAATAGTTAGGTATATTCGATTCGAATTTCGAATCGAATATTCGAACTATTTGAATAGTTTGAACTAATTGAATAGTACGAAATATTCGAATAGTTTGAACTATTAGAATGATTTGAACTATTAAAATAATTTGAACTATTTGAATAGCTCAAACAATTTAAATATATATATTTTTAATTAATAATTTTAGAAGCTAGTTATAACGGTGTAGTAGCTATTTAAACATAATAATGTAAACGAGACATTTAAACTTTTGATTTAAAATAACGTCTTTAATTAATAAAATAAAGTATTTTCCATAAAAGTCTTTTTTATAAGACTAATCTGAAAGGTTAATAATCAAAGAAAAAAAATTTGGCAAACCTAATCTAATAAACCTCAGTATGTTGTTAGTAACGACTACAACAATTTTCAATATTGTGGATCAATATTAATGAGTTGCATTCAAGTACACTGGGAATTTCAAATTATTACAAGCCCTTTAAAATTGCCGCTATAATCAATTTCTATTTCTGAATAATCCGAAAAAAAGTTTTTTAACGTTTTTGAATAAATTAATTTAAAAAAATTCGGTAAAGTATAAAAAAATTATAAAAATTTAAGAGCTTATAATTAATAAAATTCTCAGATAACAAAACTGATAACAATATATTACAGTTCAATTAAAAAAAGAAACCTTTATATAAATGTCCTGTCCTACCCCCTTTTCTACAGTAGATGTCGGAAATTTGAATAATCAATCGCGTAAAACTACGTAAACTTTTTTTCTGTAATTGATAATGGTTGATTTCAATAACATTATAAAATTTATAAGAAAAATATAAAAAATATTTTTTTTACGTCAAACCTGACAGTTTTAAATTTATTCTAATTACTTTATGTATTCAGATATTCAAACAATTTGGATATTCCAATTATTCAAAATATTCGAATTATTCAAATAGTTCGAATTATTCGATTTATTGGAATAGTTCGAATTATTCAAATATTTCGAACTATTTGAAAAGTTTAAATTATTCGAATAGTTAAGAATATTCGAATACTTTAAATTATTCCGATATTCGATTATAGATTCGAATCAAATAATTCGTATTCGTTTCGCTTCGAATAGTATACACTACAAAAGTACTTATAACCTAGCTAACCAAAAGCAGGTTTCATCCTTTTTTAATTTTTTTTTGTAATACGTAGAGGGTTACAAAATATAATATATACTGTAATTTACTAAATTTTCCTTTTTTATATTGTTATTAAACCGTTCTAAGACTTACCAGCCACTCCCACAATGAAGACTCTAATAATTGCATATTATACCGGCATTATCATAGATCAGGTAATAGTATTACACTTTTTTTATATAGATGTTTTATAAAATGTTACTACGAGAAATTATAAAATTAGGTTTGATTTTTTAAATTTTTTGCTAGGAAGCTTGATTACTAGGTTTTTGTAAATGCATACTGATATCTAACTGATGTTTCGATGATTTTTGTTTTAAATTAATTATGAAAGAGCCTTTAAAAATACTTGCAAAAATCAATTTGGTATTTATTTTATTGTTAACTAACATTTTTTATATATTTATGTTAGACCAGGTTTCCAGTTCAATTAACCGCAATTTTAAGCATTTGAATTCAAATACTTTTTTTCTCTCCTCCTCCTTCATTTTATGTTTCACATTAAAAATTATTGGATCAGAAAGTACAGAACATTAAAAGCATTTTTATGGCAGATTTTGTTTAGGTATATAGTTTAGAAAATTGCCCTGTTTTACATAACCATGGCAATTACGTTTCCTTGGTTGGAGTTGAGATATTAATAATAATACCTTGCTAGAATAATCTATAAACAATCATTATTGAAGTTTATTTACCCCTGTTACAGAAGTTCTTAACACAACAACATAATTTGAGATGCATTGGAGAAACTTGGAAAGCAAATTTCATTCTTGAAATTAACTGTTGCTATTTCGTAACACATGTTATAATTTTTACAGATCTGTCTGTACAGGGTAAACCAAAAATAATTGTATTATTTAAAATTTAAGTTACTTTTTTCTTTTTATTATTTTTTTAAAGTAACTTTTGTTTCATACTGCACCTTAATATACTACATAACATTGTCAGTTTGAGTCCTGCAAATGATACATTACATTACTAGGCCGGTAAAGTAAGTTTACCAAACTGAAACTAAAATTAAGTATTTTTACTAACACAGGGTTAATACCAAACAACTTTTATTATGCAAATTACATTAAAATTACTTATAAACGTTAACGGTAATACTGCAGTTTAAATTATTTGAAATATTTACAGAAGCAGGTACATCATCTGATTTACTACTATTGGTTCCAAAGATGTTGAAGCTTGGCTTTGACAGTGAAGAACCTGCCCAAACGTTTCCCCACCTTGAATCATTTGAGCCACCTTTGTTTTACTCTTCAAAGACTTTTTCACGTATTTTTTCGATACAGACGTGCTCTTCCAGCCACCGTGGCGCTTTAGTACACTAACATCGACTTCGACGTCTTTCGGAAACAATGCCCTGTATACCTCTCAGGATGGTCCAGTTTCAAAAATTCAGAATTTTTGCTGGGTGCTCCTTCTATTGAATAGATGCCCACTCGTTGACTCAAACATTTATCTTTTCTATACCCAATAAAAAATGCGTTTTCTGGAGTGTCTTTTGGACGTAACCTGCGATATTGACGAAAAATATGAAGAATTTTTTTTTCAATTACAGTAAACATCCTTTTAACATAAGTTTTGGTGTAGTTGATGCTGATTGCTGATGATTAATTGGGATCCCGTGTCTTGTAGATCCTCATTTAGGTTGTACAGCTTTTCAGTGCCACAACCTGAAATAATTCAAAATATCTATAAACATTTTAATCTAATGCACACTAGACTTGTAACTAGGGGACCTACTTTTTTCTCTAAGATGCCCACTATGACTTATTTAGTAAAAGTTTGCTCAACTTTAAAGGTATATGTAAAAATATTTTTGTAAAATTAAAATTATTAAAACAAAATGAAATACCTTTTTACCAAAAATGTCGGTAGTTGTCTAGAAAGTGGCCGCAACCCCAATTTTGACTAAATTTACCATGGGCAGATTTTTGGGGCGCTGATCACGAATCTGAAAAAAATATTAGACGAAAACGTTTCGTTTTCGGGAAATCCATCATTAAACTTTAAAATCAAACTAACCTCATATACACTATATTCCCCCTTCTTTTCGTATACAATTCTTGATTTTTGCCCTAAAGTGGCACAAAATATTTTATAAACACCTTTTAAAAACTTTTTTATGTTTATTTTACACTTTAAATTGCCAAGTATTAATTTCAAACAGAGCGGCCAATTTTGCTTAAAAATTTCCTATTATAAACATGGCTGCGGCGTTTGAAAGTGAATGTTTGGAGTTAAATAAAAAATAGGTACAAAATAAATATAAAAACAAGTTTTTAAAAGGTGTTTATAAACTATTGTGTTCCAGTTTAGTGTGAAAATTAAGAATTTGGTATAAAAAGAACGAGAAATAGTGTAAATGAGGTTAGTTTGATTTTAAGGTTTAATGATGGATATTCGAAAACGAAACGTTTCCGCCGAAAAAGTTTTTTAGAATCGTGATCAGCGACCAAAAAAACCCGTATGCTAAATTTGATCAAAATCGGACTTGCGGCCACTTTCTAGACAATTACCAAAATGTCTCTGTCGGTGCTTCCTTCATAAATCTGTCGATTTCTTCACTAGTTAGCACTTTGGGCTAGTTGGTTGACGACCCACAGACTCTTTTTTAGGAAAGCTATTAATTTCGAAAATTTGAAGATATCTACGTTTTCATTAACCATCAACATTGATTTTACCATAGAGTATTTCGCCTACAATGTCGAACTACTGGACTTTTTTGACTACAATAAACCAATAAAGTTAGTAAACTACCATAATTTTTTATTAAAGCTGATTATACTTACCACATCTAAAAAGTAAGCCAACATAATGTTTTCGTTAACTGCTTTCTCAACATTGTAAGTGTGCCATTCACAAAATATCTCATATTCTTTTTGATATCTTCCGGATAAATTTCACCGTAGCTTCAGAACTTTAAAAAAAAAATTTCGCATTTATTTTATTCCTGTTATTACTAAAAGGTATGCTAAACTAACAGACAAGACGATGTCAATAAACAAGCTATTTTGTTACTGTAAGCCACCAATTTAAAGATAACTAGATCTAGCTACGTTTACTTTAATTACCTTATTTTGACAGTACTTACACCTTCATATTATCCAAATAATTAGACTTCAATTAGCTTATCAAAAAAAAAAGATAAAACAGTATAAAATTAAACGTTGTACGATACACGGCCGTGAAATGTCATTAAAGAACTCGTCTAGAAATTCCGGACTCGGCTCCTCCGTCGCCTTATCCGTAAACATCTCGACTTGTACTTTAATAGACCATTTTCCGGCCCGTAAATTACCATTTTCATATTAGTGTTAAAATATTGACAAGTTTTTGGCCTAGACATAAAACATGACACCTATTAAATGATCCCTGTATTTTTTTTGACAATACGAGGTCTTTCTAGTGCACTCTTCATAACCTCTTCTAAGGTTATTTGGTTTATTATGCAAATTTTCGGACTAGTATGGCCCTTAAGTCCGGCAAGTGTTTCGGGTATTTTATTACTTGGTTAATAGACTAGAATAAATATTAACGACCATACTATGCACATTAAAACAAATATAGGCTATCGTTGATAACAAATCATTCCTTAACATTTGGTAACTTTTGTTAGGAGTCAATTTTCGTTTTTTAATAAATATATTTAGAAAGCAATATATAATATTAACACATATTTATATGAGCAAAAAAAATTTAATTCTTATGCTAAATTTCTAATATTTTAATAAATTTTTTGATGACATCTGACTTAAAATATAAATTTGGTAAAAGAGCAAAGTTTGGCTTCCTTTATTCTATTTCATCGTAAAAATTTGAACGCAAAACAAAGCCAAGTTTAGTTTTTATCTGAAACAATAAAATAAGAGAAAAACTTACTTCAGTTTAAATGAAACTGGACATGAATTAATATACTTTTTAAATTCCTTGATTCAAACATCTAAAAAAATAAACTAATATAATTATTTTTTATCATAATTGCTTTTAACAACCCCCACATATTCTGGCACCAAATAATTTATTAAACTCATCAGTTTTCATCAAAAAATAAGAAAAAAAGTATTAAAATAATACATAAAATATTAATATTTATCCTTCACATTATCCTTCTGGTAAAGTTGTACCTTTTAAAAACAATAGGTTGCATACACTTTTACAAAATTCAAAAAATATGTTCTTTTTTGTTTGAAAGTTTTGACGATAAGGGAAAGACAGTGAGTTAGACCAGTTAGGCAGACGGGTAGACGGACAGACAGATAGACAGGTAGCCTGACTGACAGATAGACAAATCAACATACCGAAATGGAAAGACATTCCAACATCCGTAAACTAAACTTACCTAAATATTTTCATAGATTTTTTGCTTAAGTCTTAACGAAAACCTAATAATAGCTTATTACGCACGTAGGCGCCGAGTATCTAGGTTTTCATAAATAATAAACATTTTACCCTTATAATTTTATTTTACATTATTTTTTAATAATGGTTCTGTCAATATTTAATTAAATTCATTTAAATTACAAGTTAGAACAGAAGCTAAAAATAATTTTTATTGTTATATTTGCCACAGCAATTATACTCCTAACTTGGTTAAACTTTTAAAAGATAGTTTACTTGTTGACGTAGAGTGACACTTTCAGAGACGTTATTTTATCAACTGAGAATCCTCACTCGTCCGTAGGGGTGTGGTTCATTAATTAATGACAAAGAAGTTCCCTCGGGAAAAGACGACAGTTTCTTGCAAGGTTGCCGTTTGTTCTATCCGACAAAAATTAATTAAACCGACTAGCTTTGCAATGGATTAAACTTGCCCGCAGTGCAGGAATAAGGAAAAAAAATCTGAAGGCGACGTAAAAGCAGATCATTTTTAATAGTCTTTGAAGTTGATAGATTTTATAATGTGAAATAATTAATTTCTGGTAATTGACTTTCCTTACACAAGATAAATTTATTTAGGGCTATTTTGGTACTTAGAATTAATTAAACACAATCATTACAAACAATTTAATAATATCAATTTTAGTCAAGTGTAGAGAAAAGGTATTATCACTAAGACAATGAGCTTTTTTTAAAGTAATGTAAAAGAAGTCGATGAACACGTGAGAATTTTCTTTTAATGAGTAGCATGATTAATGTATACAAATTAGGAGGGAGGCGTAGATGTAAATTAATTTTGTTTTCGGGTAATTCATACCCACTTATCAGTGTTTTTTTACGTGGATAGTAACTAAGTTTATTGTTAAGCCAGTCACAGCTTGGTTTGTGAATCACTACAATATAGTATAATATTATGGACCGAAACAGAAAAATGGGAACACCTAAAAGGAATAAATATGTTTTGTCTGTGGTGTGAAAAAATGTCTAAAACAAAAAAAACACATAACATGTATTAAATATGACTAAAATACACAGCTATAAGCCTAACCTAAGTAATACTAACGTACCTATCATCACGTGTTGCAAGTAACCGAATGCCCTACAGTCGATCCGGAAGGAAATGCCATAGTTCCAAAATGCAATTTTTGCATTATACGCAAAAATATAGTTAAAATATGACAAACGACCTCCCGGAGAAGTGACACAACTTCAATACCTAAATTCGTCACCAACGCTATAATATTTTTTTTATCCCCACCGCGATCTTATTAGTGGGGTAGCCAAGCGGGGATTTTGCGTGTTACTCGAGCGCGTCAGAATATCAGATGGGAGAAACCTTCCACCCTGTAATGTACCCCTACCAAATATGAACCATTAACCCTCCGGCAGGCGCGCCAGCTGTAAATACACCGCAAACTTATATTATATGTATTCCTTGTGAATGTTATTGGCTTCGCCTACACACAATCTTGGTGCCCTACATATTTTCAGTGACTTTTTACCGACATGAATTAGTAGGATTTTATTGAATCTTAGGTCACGTAAAGGATTAACCCCCAATGAGCTAGAAAAGGTATTAGAAAATGTCGTTGGAGAATTAGGCGAAGAAATAAATAATGATCTTAGGGAACAAGTTAATTTTGTTTTTAATAACGATGATAATGATAATAAAATAGACACAGAGAAAACGATGACACAAGACTTACATATCAGCGATTTTAAGCAGTCGGCAGAGGAAATCGATGAGGTCTCGGACGATGACCGAAAAGCTACCTTGAGGATGATTACCGTTTTTTTCGTAGGACGCGATAATGAAACAATTAGGATAAGCAAACCCATTTTAGTTAAAAAAAAAAGCAAAAAATATTACGTGGTCCAAAAGCAAGTGCTAAATATACATAGAAAATTGACGCCTTTAGATTGTTTCTTACCGACGAAATGATTAATGACATAGTAAGAAATACTAACAAATTTATAAAAAGAAAAGACTCAATATAATAGAGGGGGATTGCAAAGATACAACAAAAAATTAAATTAGAGCTCTTTTATGTGCATTATATCTGATTGGGACAAAAAAAGGAAGTCATACCAACTGTTAAGAACTGTGGGATTTAAATGGTAGAGGAAAAATATCGTCAAGTGTTTAGAATGTAATCAGGAGGAACAAATGAAAGTTAATGTTGGTTTCTTTGACGTTTTTTTTAGGTTTCTATTAATTAGAAACAGATTAGTAAAAAAAATCAATTTTTAGAAAAACTCGAGCCCGTCAGATTAAAAACAGGTAAGTTAAGTACATCTAGAAAGTGTATATTTCAATAATCTGACAATTTGAACGGGAGATAAGAAAAAAGGGGAGTCACAAAGTTGTAAAAAAAAACGTCACCTCGAAATACTCGAGCGCGTCTAAAAATGTGGGTGGAAAATTAGAGCCGACTTGGTTCGTTGGAAACCAACTTCCTGAAGCATACGAAGATATTGTCATAACACCTGTAATTTAAGAAGATACCTCGAATTCAGGTACATTTTCTTTTTAATCCTATAATATAATAAAATAAATAAAAGATTGTGAAGTATCATAACTATTCTAGCTTACAGAAACAGAAGATGATGAGGAAGTTAAAGAAGTGGAAACCAACCTCAAAGACAAATCCAGTGATGATGAAGATTAAATGATTTTTCTTTAATAATATTTTTTATCTATTTTCATATTAAAGATTGACTTTTCCATATCTGTATGTACATTTTTTAATTAGATCCAGTAATAAGCAGAAGTAACAAAAAAAAGTTTTATTCAAAAACTGTTACATATATATTTTTAATTGTCAGATTATCATTTAGGGCGACTCAGACATCGAGTTGAACCCTCAGTAGAAAAATCTGACGCGCTCGAGTATTTTAAGTTAACATTTTTTTTTTGACATTCTCAAAAATCAGTCATATGTGTAGGTCACGTTCAAATCGTCAGTAATTTAAATTGATCACTGTTTTGAGTTCACTAAACGTTTTCTTTCAATGTCTGATACGCTCGAATAACTTTTTTTTGTTTTCTGCCGCTTTCAGAAATACAAAGCAAGTATATTACTAAATCTGACGCGCTTTTAAAATTTTACATGCTTTTCCCCCACTTAAATGGAAAAGTTAAATACACTTTTTCTTGTTTTAGAACCTAATCTTTACAATCCAATAGGTCCCCAAGACGCTCTAGTAACTGCAAATTTAGCATCCCGGGTTCCCCTACTATATTGTTGCTGCCATACGCAAAGCATGTTATTTTTACCTAAAACCCAATTAGACTATATTCATATAAGGAAATTATCAGAAAAGTGACTTTGTTGTTGTTTTGATTGTTATTGTTATAGTTTTTATTAACCTATTAATTACCATGTATGTCTCTATTTGAAGTTAATTTATTTTCAGAAAAAGTGACGTAACCGAAAAAAACTATAAATATTTTTTAAGCTTAAAGTAAAATATTTAAAAAATCATAATATGCTAGCAACAGGGTTAACTATTCCTCTTTGATGTAAAAAAATATTTATAATTTTTTACTTATCAGACCCACGGCCAATTTTATTGAAATTTAGTATACAGAGGTTTTTTGAGACGCTCAAAAACGTGCAAACTTTCTTAAAATTCCTCCTTCTTCAAACTGGTTAAATGATTTTATGGTAAAGAATTTATTATTTATTAGGATACATTTATTTTTACGTTTCTTTAGTTCTTATTTTTAACAAAAAACATCACCAAAAGAAAAATATTTTTAATTTTAAAAAGTCAACAAAACTATTTAGGTATTCTTAAGCCAGAAAATAATTGAAAAGCGTCTTCTTTTTAAATTTTAATTGTGCTTAAATGGACTTTACAATAATTGCATTTATTTTGTTTGTGTTTCAAAAAGAGGATGTTGTCAATTACCTATTTGATATATACCAACAAATTCAAATTCAGGATAATGCGCTCCTGCCTCACTTGTGTTATTATCTAACTTCTAAATGAAAACGCCTTGCAATACAACTGCAGGGATCCTTTTGCACCCTTATCATAATGCATTTTTTACAAAAGAATTAAATAATGCTTTTACTTAGATTCAAATGCTTTTTATAGAATTTTTCAATTTCTCTATTAAATATGTTTAATTTTTTTTTAACATTTAATGCTGGAAAAACAATTTAAATTTTAAATATGGCGCCTTTCCGTTGTACCAACTTATCTGTCTAAAAGTCCCTAGATATTTTCGTTGATTGTTTTTAAATATAAAAATAAAATTTTTGAAAGTGTTTTTTAGTAAAACTAAGAAGTAAATAGTCAAAAAAATATGTTTATCCTGTAAAATAAAAGGTTTTATACAATAAAATCATTCAGTTTGGTTGTGGCCAGGTTCAAGAAGAAGGAATTTTAGGAAAGTTTGTGCATGTTTAAGGTTAGGTCCGAGTAGGATATTATAACTTAAAAACTAAAAACTTCCGACAAAATTTGACTTTAGATTCGTGATCAGCGCCCCAAAAAACCTCTGCATACTAAATTTGAATAAAATCGGCCTTGGGCCGATAAGTAAAAAATTACATAAATATTTAATTACTGCTTACATTGTAACACCTTGAAAACCACCTGTTTCTTCCTTGACCATTTTCTTAAAATTATTATTTTGAATTATGTCACTTTTCTTTAGAGATGACGATATATTTTGGTGCACTTCTACTTATTTTAAGTGTTAAGCATGTGCGTATAACCAAACGTCTAATATATTAATTGGATGGATTAGAAATACAAACTGCTATATTTAAAGCTCCATTTATCATCTTTTACTGAAAATTAAAATATTTTATACCTGAAACTTCTTTAAATTTTAATCATAGATCTAGATGATTACATTTTTAGTGACATGCTATAAAATAGGGTTAAACTAAATATTGCTTTTTATATTTCTACCTTAACCATGTAATAGGTTTACTAATTAATCATGAAATTAACTCACAGTTGATTTAAGTTTTATGCACAGGGTGGCGCCTTTTTGATGGGTTTCCGCAGTATTGGGAAAACTACAAAAGACAAAGCAAATCTAATGACACATTCTCTACTTCGATTTTCCAAACAACTGCAACGGTAAAAACATATCGCGGCCAACTTGATTCGTCTCGAAAGTATAGCTGTTTTTAAAAATTTTGACCATTTTAGCACATCTATCTTCTTGTTGGTAAAGACAGAACAAAAAAAATGTAATAAACAAAATTCTGTAGGATTTACGTAAAATCTAATGACTTACTATTTTTTTTTATCATCTTTACTTTTTAAATAGAACACCCTCTACATTATTTTACTATTTGTTTTAAAATTAAATAGGTATTTTGTAAAAGAACGAAATCTATAAAAAAGACATCAAGAATCTGAACATAGTTTTCAAATTTTGCACCTCTTGTATAAAACTTCATTATTTTTATTTTTCATTATTACTTAGTGTTATTTTTTTATTATTTTATTTTATATTAATCATTTATTTTCTTACACATTTTTATTTATTTTGATAGATCCATAGCAAGTAGGTTTTTACCTAGTCTTTTAAAAGTGTTAAAGCTGGGTTGCCTTCCTTCTGGATGCCTAAATTAAAGAACACGAAAACGTGGCAGTATGTAATACTTATTTCTTGCTTAAATATTGGTAAGAATATTGCAGCGATCATTTGTTTTTAAGGCAAGTTGCATTTTACCAAATAAAATGTATACTTAAATTTTTTAAAATTAGAATTTGAAAAAAAGTTTAATTAAGAGATTTTAAAATAATATTTATTATTTTTATAAACGAAATTAACTTCAGAATTATTTAGTTTATTGCAATGTAGATACCTTATTTCATACAAAGTGAGCAAAATTTAAATCTTATGAGGTTTCCTTTAAATTTTTTTTTCAAGTGAACCAATAGTCAAATAATATACCAGATTTTCGCATTTAAAAAAGGCAACTTTGTGTTATATCTGTCTGTTCAGAGCTGTCGCAACTACTTTTAAAAAGTAATTTAAGTACAATTACCATCTTAGTAGTAGTATATTACGATTACCAATTACTAGCATGTTTGTTAAAAGTAATTCAACTATCCACTAAAACTAAAAATAAAATTTTAGCAGTTACTCTATGTAAATTACCACACATATTAAAGACGATATACTAAAAAAATAAAATATTTATACTAATATGCATCATACGCGCACGTCACACTATTCAAACTGCTTTCTTGACAAGTTCAACATGAAATGACTCTAAAATATTTTTTTTTACTGTATCCCAAACATCAATAGATTTTTTTACTATACATCAATCAAAAATACTAAATCGCGCGGAGGCGGCGTTCGCCGGATTTACAGCGGCCCGCTGTGTTTCAAGATGCTCTTTTTTACAGTTTTTTCAAGAAGAAAGGTAATTTAATTTTTCGTAGTAATATAATTATTTATTAGGTAATTAAATTAATGTCTAAGTAATCCAATTACTTTATAAGTCAATCGAATTACTTTCTAAGTAATTTAATTACTTGGAATTCATGAAAATCAATTACCAATTACGATTACATTATCCTATTAATTAATAATCCAAACACAATTACCTTTTTGAAAAAGTAATTGAATTAAAGTAATCCAATTACTGAAAAGTAATTGAATACGATTTTTCAATTATTTTAATTCAATTACCGACAGCTCCGTATCTCTATAACCCAAATGATATAGAATTGTTATGTATAATTATATTGAATCGTCAAAATACAAAAACGTTCTGTATCTCTGCAACGATTCAGGTTAGCCGCGACCCTTTTTTACCGTTGCAATTGTTTCGAAAACCGAACTTGAGAACTTGCCATTAGATGTGCTCTATCTCTTGTAGTCTTCCCAATACCATGAGATTCCATAGAAAATGCACCACCCTGTACAAACATAACGTGCAATAAGTTATTGACAATTGTCTTTATCTTAAGCAATCTTAAACATTGTATCTAATCACCTAATTCAAATCCGGTACTGGTCATCCACGTAATATTTTCAATAAAAACAAGAGCTAAACGTATTAGGCGGTAAAAGCCCAACCTGTTAAAAGGGAATTTAATTTAGGCTCTTAAAACTTGTACACTCTCCAGAAAGTTTACTTTTTGGCGAATAAAGGATCTTTAATTTAATTTAATTATATAATTACCTACCGTTTTAATTGTCTATATTCATTATTATTGTTCATTTATTAATTTAGGTACGGGTGAATTTTAATAAATCCTGACGTTCTGCTGTCTGCTATTTTGACGCAAACATTTTAAATTTTTAATTTGTTGTTTAAATATTAATACCGCTTTATTGAGAAAATTTCCCAATACAGATTTCGAACTGAATGAAAACAAAACTTCCTTTAAAACAATAAATGGAGGGACCCACGAGCACAATTATATCTAAAAAAAAAGTCAGTGATTTTAATTAAAACAAATTTTACCTTTAAAAATTCATACTTACGTTCGAGTAATAAACGCGTTGTTAAAGTTAGCAATGGATTTAACAATTGTTAAATTTAACAAAGAGTGAAAAATGAAAAAACTTGACAACGCAGCACATTCATTTTTAAACATTTTATGGTAACTAGATAACAAGAAATAGTTTAGTTTGAAATATTGCGTTTAGAATCTATTAAGCATAAAATAGATTTAAAAAAATATTACTTTGCACGGCATAATAATTAAAAATAGGTTCGACACTTTAACAGTCATTTAATATATTTTCTTCAAGAACAAGCATTCCGTTGGATAGCTCAAGTGATAAATACTGCAGAACTTCTTTAAATTTGGGTTTTTAGCAGGTTCTTTAATATAATTTATGCTTACTACATTTTATTAATACATTCCGGTAAGTATAGTTTATTTCAGCTAAGATTTGAATTTAAAGCCGTTACTTCTGTCATAAATGCCAACCGTTTTTTTAGGTTCTCAAAATATTAAAGTTACCAGACCAGAAAAGCAACCGGCAATTAAAAACAAATAATCTAAAACACGATTATATCTGCCTCTTTTTTTAATACACGTGAAATGCTAAAGAACGATATAAACCATAAGTTAGTTTACTTGTACTGTTCACTTAAACGGGGCCGGATTGTTCGGATTTTTATTTTCTGTTTCAGATGTTGACGTGTTAACAGCTGATGCTAATTTTGCTTTATTCTTTGGAATATTTAGCCTCTTTTAGTGCTTTTTTGATAGTTTGCGTATTATTTAGTGTTTCTTAATTATTTATATATAGTGTTGAACATAATACATGGTATTGAACTTTATTTTATTTACCAGAAATTATTTATTTCTGAAAAAGTAAGTTATATTTATCAACATGCAGAAACAGTTTTATTAATTTTATTTTTTATATTTTTAGGGATCAGTAATGGATGATCATGATTACTGTATCTCCTGTACTTCCAAAGGGAATGTTGATGGAAAATTGGTAATTTTAAATAACATCTTAAATTTATATTTATGATCTGCGGTACAGTGGAAGTTAGAGTATACTGTTAGATTAATGACAATGTTTATAATTATGATTTTTAAAAACTTAGCAAACCATTTGCTGCTTGAGTGTTATATTAAAGGTACTGTTTTGTAGTTTAAACATTAATATGGGTATTTTTTTAGGAATCATCATATAATCTACATGGTAATAAATTGGCCCAAGAATTTGTAAAAAATGTTTATAACTATTTTGTAGAACACTGTGATTTAAGCCCTCTTCAGGTAAATTATATTCATAAGACGAAATGCCATTAAAAAAATATGTATTTAAAAAATAACATTTTTATGTTAAATTGGATATGTAAATTTTTATAGACTTTAGCTCAACCAATCTAAATGCAAGGTGTGGGTGGGGCGAGACACTCTTTTGCCGTTCATATTCCATTTTCGAAAGTAGGTTTACAACGCCTCAATAGATTAGTGGATAAGGCATTGAATTAGTAAACTCCAAATTAAGCAGGTTTTTTATCTTTTTCCTGTGAATACTAACTTCTAAATACAAAACAAAAAGCTCATACCAAACATATATTTTTAAACTTTAAGTAATGAGACAGTTTAAAAGCTTTTGAAAGGTCACGACCGGTAGAAGCTGTATCTGCATAACACTAAACAATTGTAACTACCACAAGACCTGAAAAGGTAAAGAGGAGAGAGCAAAGAAAACTGTATTTATACTCATTAAATGTGGTTATTAAGTTGTAATTGTAAATATATTAGATACAAATAAAGCATTATGAAATCGGAATTGGAATTAGTAAGCCGTAGGATCTGGTTCGAATCACGAATGCATTTATACTTTTTTTAATATTTTTTTAAAGTAACCTTTAGTTTCTTTGGGTTAGTTTTGGTTGGTTGAGATTACCTTTTTATTATTTTAAAACAATAACCTCAACAGCTTTAAATATTAGAGGTGAACAAAAATATTTTTTGCCATAAATCACTTTTTATGTAAATTTAGGTTTTATTCTACAAAGGGTAAAAATAAATATACTTCCACAACCAATTTAAAATTTATTGGAGAAAATTCATCTCTAATTTCATCATTTAGTGCTTGAGGGTTTTCTACACTGAACTTTGTTGTTTAGCTTCACACAATACCACGTTAGGTCTAAATATTACTTTTTATGTTTGTATCACCTCTGAACAGAAAAAGATAGTTGTCCCAAGAAAAACATTCAGACATTCATGTAAAGGAAATGGACCAAGTTGTCTTTGGTCTATTCTTCCAGCTAATACCAAAATTTTAGAAATCTACAAAAATGTAAAATTTGTTTTCATTATGTTTCCGTACACTTTAGTGTTGTGTTATAATATTTTTATTGCATTAAGTTAACAATATAATTATGTTTTGTTTTGTAGAATTACATGTGACATTACCAACGCTACACAATCGTCTTCGTGAAAAGCAGCTATATGATGGCAGTCAAACAAGTCTTTATAGACTACTGAAAAGTATGGGCTTTTCTTATAGACCGGATAATAATCGCCGAGCATTGATGGAAAAACCACATGTATCTTTATTAAGAAGACAATTTCTTAAAAACTATATGCAAAATGAAGAACTCGGTCCAGCCAAAAGAACCTATGTTTTCCTTGTTATTATTTATTATATTTGCAAATTGTACTCAAACCTTTGGACGTGTGTAAGCCCGATTGGTTGTCTAACATTAATAAACTTTGTCTTTGTTAAAAAATAAACCATATTATACTTAGTCACAAATTTGTATTTAATTTTACATCTAACCTGCCTATTTCTCCCCTCCCCCACCTACCCAGGCACACTTTTCTTTAATTTCCTTACTTTACAGGTGGCAACCCTAGCTGCTTGGGTTGGTGCCTTAAATCTGTTTCGAGGTTTAGGCTACTCCAATATTGGCCTAAAAATAACTTAAGACTATAAGAAGGCGGAAAAGCTATACTTTAGCCGCAGAGTCAAAACAATTTTATTCATAATAATTGGTGTAACACCATTTTTTCTTTAAGCAAAGAACAACATAACGTCGACTATGTAATAAAAAAATGTGGACGTGACAAAATATTTAAATCAAGTAAACCTTAATCCGACCCTGAACAAAGAAAATATTTAGTAACTAGATAATGACACATCATAGTCCGCCATGATTAATTATAACGGCTTTAAATTCAAATCTTAGCTGAAATAAACTATAGATTCACCCAGAGTAGACAAAATATTTGCTTTATTTACCTAGAAAATTAATGTTTTAATTTCAATCATATTAGAAAAACTGTTTATTTACAGAAATTGTATTACTTGCTGCTTTTTAATATCTATCTATGCTTTTAAAAGAAAAACAATTCAAATACCTTCATGTAATAACTAGGTATTCGTATTACTTCTAAAAACTAACCTGTTTCATAAGTTAATGCTGTTAATAGTATATTACATACCGAGAGTGGTAAGAAGCCCATTAGACACGATTTCGAAAATTACGGTACGAGCGTGAGCGAGTACCGTAATTCGAAAGAGTGTGTAATGGGCTTACCACTCGAGTTGTGTACTATACTTTTCTACGACTTTATGTTTAGTTTTTATAAATAAAAGCAGAAGATTATGTAAACTTTAAGTAACAATACAAATAATAATACAAACATTTGCGTTGTCAAGGCGATGCTATTTGTTTCATAGCCAGCTTTACGTAAAATTTATTGAAAGTTTTCAAGATTTTGGCGGCTCGCGGCTAATGCGATTGTGGAACTGTTACGTAATATATATATTACGTAACTGCCCTTACGCACAGTTTGGCTTCTTACAGTATAGTGTTTGTAATTAGAGATTTACTGATAAAGTAGACGGTGTGTAATTAGGTTCTTACTAATATAGGAGTAGAAAAAAGCTATAACATGCTTTACTTAAAAAATACCGTTAGAGGCCCCGAAGTGGTATAGGTCCGATGCGCCGCAAGACCTGTGTCGAAATCCAAGTTAAACGCTTTCTAGGGTGTAAAACTTAATCCAAGAATTTTTGCATCGCAATGAAAAGATGTTTGTGGTTTTAGAAACAGCATATACATATAATAATTTTTACACACGCGCCAGGTGAGACAGAGTTTGGAGTAGCTTAAGAGCGCGAACTTACATATAAATTGCCCCTTTTCATTGTTAAACTTTTCAAAGCACACCTAACTCTGAGGCGCGGTCAAATTTTCGTTAGTAGAAAGCTACTTAGATTATCTATCGCAACCATCGAGCATACTACTAGAGGCAGCCTTGCAACTTGATTATGCGAACCCTCTACGTGAGGGAAAAAAGAATAAGAGTGCAACATTTTTCCCTCGCTCTACGTGCTGAGTGTTAGTGATGAGCGAGACCGGTCTTGGTCTTTCGGTCTTGGTCTTGCGGTCTTGGTCTTGGTCTTGCAGCAAGACCAAGACCGAGACCAAGACCAAGACCGCCTTCTCGCTTGCAAGACCAAGACCAAGACCAAGACCGAGGAGTGCAAGACTACGCAAGACCAAGACCGACCTGCAAGACTCTTGCACTTTTGTCACTTTTTTTTTAAATTATAATATTTAATTTTCTTATTTAATATACAGAGGTATTTCATACAGACATGACAAAAAATGTGTCAATAACTGCCTAAAAAGGCGATTATTTTATGAGTAACAGGTTTTTTTACTAAAATTATAATTAAATCAATCACTTTCTTCTTTTATAAAATTCTCTAACAACGATAACTAGTAAATGTTTTAAAAATAATAAGAGTGTGACTCAATGGTCCGACAAAGATCGATTTCTCCAATAACTAGGAGTACAAAAGTTATAGAAGCTAAAAATTACTTACCCATTCCTAAAGTTTTTTTTAAATTAGCTATTTAGTGATACCACTTACAGGGTGGATCAAAAATTTCCAAAATCCTGAAATACCTTATTTTTGTGCCACACTGTAAGAAGTGGCATCATTAGTTTGCTCCTTAAAACTAAGATATAAATGTAAAAGTGATGGATTAATAAAAAATATATTTGTCTTGTCATATAGGAATACTTTTTATATAAATGGATTTTAATTTTCACTTCCGCTTTAGACAAAAAAGTTAAAACAATGCCAAAAGTATAATGATGACGTCATTTTTGTCAAAATTGAAAATGATATTTAAAAACCATCTACGTCGACATTGTACATATATGACAGTTCAAGAATTCCCAGCATAATATACAGGAAAGCGATTTTTTTTTAATTAATTTTTTGCCATATTTTTTTTTTTTAGGTTAAAAGCTAAAACTAAGCAAGTTTTCTCGAGTGTAGATAGAAAATAATTTTACATTTTACGCCCTTTTTTTCCATAATTTTTGTTAATTCAGTTTTTCATCATTATGAATGGTTTCGGAGATATCGAGCTTTGTCGCACTCTCGAGCCACCTTGTATATGCAGAATGATTATAAAGTATTTATACAAACTTTGTTTGGCAAATGTTTGACTAATTTGAAAATAAAAAGTTTATTTGAACAAAAAAAAAGCTTCCTTTTTTTTTTTGAATTAGAAATCAATGTTTACAAATCAGAATCATTTTCATGAAAATTTCACATCTGGTTGAAATTAAAAGTTTTTTTTTTCTGCTCGCACAGTATACAGTTTTGTATTTGCTTTAATTTTATATGCTTCTTTAAATAAAATTTAAATAATTCTTATTACTAAAATGTTTCTATAAGCCACTAAATGTATAAAAGCAGATTGTGTCTCAATATAACTAAAAATATAGCGCTATAAATAAATAAACCCCCATTTAAAATATGCTTTTTAATCAAATAATTTAAATGTACATGTAAGGTTAAAATTGGTATATTTTAAAATTTTAAAGCAGAAAATATATAGTCTTCATTTTTATTTATTTGTAAGTTTTAAAGAAAATACATTTTATTTAAGATTGCTAAGTTTAAATTATTACTATCAAAAAAAGCAAGACCAGCAAGACTCTTGCAGCAAGACCAAGACCAAGACCAAGACCTTCTTTTGGCTTGCAAGACCAAGACCAAGACCAAGACCAGACTTGCAAGACCAAGACCAAGACTAGCCCGGTCTTGGTCTTGGTCTTGCTTTGCTCATCACTACTGAGTGTGCATGTACTTTTCTCCGCCGACTAATCAACACGAAAACCAAGAAAGGACAGTTGTACTTTTACTCGTCTTTTCCTTTTACGCACATTGTGGGACTTAATCGGACATGTGGCTTGGCAAAATTATAATATTTCGTAATGCAAGCTGAAAACACTAGGACAGTTAGCGCTGAATCATTAAAAATGTCCTGCATACTCTTGCGTAAGCTTCAAGTAAGTGCAATCTCTCTTCTGTATCATAAGAGCATGCAAAATGTTTTAATTTAATGATTTAGGCGCTAACTATTCTTATATTTTCAGCTTGAATTTCTAAATATTATAATTTTGCCAAGCCACATATCCGATCAAGCCTCACAGTGTGCGTAAGAAAAAGGACAAAGAAAAGTACAACTTTTTTCTTGGTTTTCGTGCTGATTAGTCTGCGAAGAATAGTATTTGCCCCGCCCGCCCACCACTTAGCACGTAGAGAGAGGGGAAAATGTTACACTCTTATTTTTTTCTCTTTACCGTAGGCTGCTCTTAGCAGTATTTGCTCGAAGGTTGCGATAGAATCTGTGTAGCATTCTAGTAACGAAAATTTTTCCGCGCTTTAGAGCTTGGTGTGCTCTAAAAAGTGAAAAAAGGCAATTAATATGTGAAATCGTAAAAAAACGCTCTTAAGCTATCATGCGCTGTTTCTAAAACCAAGAAAATCTTTTCACTGCGATGCAAAAATTTTTAGATCAAGTTTTACACCCTAGAAAGCGTTTCACTTGGATTTCGACAAAGACCTTGTGGCGCATCGGACCTATACCACATCGGGCCTCTAACGGTATTTTTAAATACCGCATGTTACAGCTTTAAACAGCATTAACTTATAAAAGAGTTTGGTTTTTAGTAGTAATACGAATATCTAGTTATTACATGAAGTCATTTGAATTCTGTTGTTTTTAAAAGCATAAACAGATATTAATGAGCAGCAAGTAATAAAATCCTTGTAAATAAATAGTTTTACTTATATGTAATAAATTAAAACTATAATTTTCTATAAAAATAAAGCAAATATTTTGTCTACCCTAGATTAATCTAAACCTACCTGAATGTATCAATGAAATGTAGTAGGCATAAATTATATTAAAGAAAATGTTAAAAACCAATATTTAAAGCAGTTCTGCAGTATTGGTCATTTAAGCTATCTATTGTGTTTTTTTTTAAAGAAAATATGTAAATTTTGAATTGGTCAATATTGGCTTTGATTATTTTATTTGAAGAAAATTTTAAATTATTTTTTAAATGTTTATGATTTTGAAGTTATATCCAAGTGTAAATTATTTTAGTCATTTAACTTTAAAGTTATCGCCGTTAGCCTAAGAGAATATTTCTTATGCTAAATATGTTCTTAGGCTTTCATATTTCAAGACTCATCTGGTTTCCATCCTTTAGGAAAAGTCTAAGCAATGCCAATAACATCTAAAGTACCAACTATTGGAAATATTTTAATATTACTTCTTTTTTTTCCAAATATATTTAGGAAGAACCGTAGTTTTTTGATATTTTACTTATATTTATAAATTATATATATATATATATATATATATATATATATATATATATATATATATATATATATATATATATATATATATATATATATATATATATATATATATATATATATATATATATATATATATATATATATATATACGGGTGTTGCTCCGTCGAGCGGGACATAGGGAATCTCATGTAAATTTTGAATTGGTCCAATATTGGCTTCCCTGATTATTTTAGAAGAAAATATTATTAGGATTTTTTAAAGAGCACGAAAAGTTGTATCCAGTGTACAAATTTTAGCTCTTCTTAGTTCGCCAGCTAAAAGATAAATGCTAAAATATGTTCTTGGGTTTCATATTTCAAGACTCATCTGGTTTCACCTTAGGAAAATCTAAGCAATGCAATAACATCTAAAGTACCAACTATTGAAATATTTTATATATACTTTTTTAAATATATTTAGGAAGAACCGTATTTTTTGATATTTTACTTATATTATAAATTATATATATATATATATATATATATATATATATATATATATATATATATATATATATATATATATATATATATATATATATATATATATATATATATATATATATATATATATATATATATATATATACCGGTGTTGCTCCGTCGAGCGGGACATAGGGAATCTCATGTAAATTTTGAATTGGTCCAATATTGCTTCCTGATTATTTTAGAGAAATATTATTAGGATTTTTAAAGAGCACGAAAAGTTGTATCCATGTACAAATTTTAGCCTTCTTATTCGCCAGCTAAAAGATAAATGCTAAAATATGTTCTTAGGCTTTCTCATATTTCAAGACTCATCTGGTTTCACCTTTAGGAAAAGTCTAAGCAATGCCAATAACATCTAAAGTACCAACTATTGGAAATATTTAATATTACTTCTTTTTTCCAAATATATTAGGAAGAACGTAGTTTTTGATATTTTATTATATTATAAATTATATATATATATATATATATATATATATATATATATATATATATATATATATATATATATATATATATATATATATATATATATATATATATATATATATATATATATATATATATATATATATATATATATATATATATATATATATATATATATATATATATATATATATACCGGGTGTTGCCCCTCGAGCGGGACATAGGAATCTAATGTAAATTTTGAATTGGTCAATATTGGCTTCCCTGATTATTTTAGAAGAAAATATTATTAGGATTTTTAAAGGGCACGAAAAGTTGTATCCAGTGTACAAATTTTAGCTCTTCTTAGTTCGCCAGCTAAGAGATAAATGCTAAAATAAGTTACGAATCTCCTATCTTCGTACGTGCCCTGTATTATTAGAAGTTTATAATAAAATACCAGAAAAATTATTTAACCTCTTACTCTCAAGCTGTCAGATCAATGTCCCATCATTTTTAAATAATGAACTACTCAAATCAAGAAAAAATAACTATTATAAAATGATTTTATCAGGGAAATAGTTATCGAAGAGTAGCGGACATGTTTGCAGCCTATTTTCCCAATAGGCCAATACCAAGTAAATCGACAATAGAATGGACGATAAAAAATTTTGAAACTACAGGCACAGTAATGAATAATTGCAAATGTGAAGAAAATCGACGTGAAAATCAGAGACAAATTGTAAAAAACAAGAGGGATTTAGACGTGATACTTTGTGTAGAGGAGGCCGAAGGAAACATTAGCACGAGACAACTGGAGGACATTACTAGACAAGACCACACCACAATATCTCGAATTTTAAAAAGATGTAAATACCACGCTTACGTGTACGAAGACACCAAGAATTAAGAGACGGAGACAAAATACGACGACAGGAATTTTGCTTTGAGATGATGGAGAGGACAAACACTGACAGAGGTTTTTAACAAAATATTTGCTTTACAAACGAATGCACTTTTACATTGAACAACGAACCCAACATTCAAAATTGCCGGTACTGAAGTAACGAAAACCAAAATCGATTTGTTGAGACAAGGACTCAATATCCACAAAAAAATTAATGTTTTGGCGGAGTACTTTCTGGAACTTTTAGAGGAACAAATTTTGCATGCTTTGAACAACCTTGCTCGTGAAAATCAAGAGATTTGGTATCTAATGGATGGATGCTCAGCACACAGTACCAGAGCTGTGCGCGAATACTTGAACAACGCATTTAATAACGACATCATAGGCCCGAACCATGCAATATCTTGGCCAGCCAGGTCTCCGGATCTTTCGCCAAACGATTTTTTTCAATGGGGACATTTAAAAACTAAGCTTTATACCAATAAAAAATATGAAAATTTAGACCAGCTAAGGAATGCCATTTCCGCTGAATGTGCCAGAATATCGATGTACCAACTAGCCAACGTAAGAAATGAGTTTTATAATCGTTTGGGTTATTGTCTGGCACTTAATGGAGGAATATTTGAGCATTTAATTAAATCCTGATATTTTCGTCATAAATTGATTTCTAAATGTAGACAAATTTGTTTTATTGTTTTGCGTAACTGTGAGTGCATGTGTTGGAATTAGCTATAAACTAAAATGAAATGCGAGGATTCTTTTTAAAATTCCCGTATAAAATTGTTCCGTTTTGGCAATGAGTGGAACTTATTGTGCTCTTCAAAATCCTAATAGCATTTTTTTCTAAAATAATTAGGGGAGCCAATATTTGACTACTTTAAAATTTACATGGGATTCCTATGTCCGCTCGGCGAGCAATACCCGGTATATATATATATATATATATATATATATATATATATATATATATATATATATATATATATATATATATATATATATAATATATATATATATATATATATATATATATATATATATATATATATATATATATATATATATATATATAATATATATCTGGTTTAATAAATGATTCGTTTTAATGTGAGGCCCTTAAATTTTTTTATAAATATACGTGTATATTTTATTTGTTGTTTTTAAAACTCATTTTTTTTTGCAAATAGAACTAGAAACTAAAAGTAATTTTGGTCAAGTGTCAATATTTGATTTTTTTCGATTGACTGCCTACTAAAGATAATGGTTTTTTTATTATTCTTTTAACCAAAAACTTAAATTAGGATACGTTTATGTTTATAATTATTTAGTTTATTTTACTTCTCAAAATAAATGCTTATTTTAACAACTTTCCAGTCATTTAAGCACTGCAACTTCCTCGCTGGTTTCTGATATTTCAAATAGTTTAATCTTTTCTTGGAAAATATCTTTGTCAAGGGAGTCTTCTCGAAATCCCAAATTTAACTATGCATTTTACTATAGAGCTTTCCAACACCCAACAAGTTTGACTATAGTAAAGCGGACGGGGATTTAGTTTTAGTCGCCACTTTATGTGTTTGAAGAGGAAAGCTTATTGGATCTAGTTTGGTATTCAGAACTGCAAGTCGAACGAAAACCTCAAGGAATTGCGTCGGGAGCAATTCTTTAAACGTCTACCCGAGAGACGACACATCGCTGATCGACCGAAAAAAATAAATGACGGCAAATTTTCGGCAATTTATAGTGATACGTGTTTTATAGGAGAATGAGAAAAGCATACAATATGAAACTGAGTAGAAAATCGCTGCTACGGGGCATCCGTAACAGACTTAGATTTTTTCTAAAATTACACTGATAAACACTGTTTTTGGCATACGACCTTTGTAATGACTTTTATTTATGTCAGTGTACTCTCATTAAAAATATATAATAAGTTTGTTTTAATCACATCCAGTTTTACTGGTGACAGCTACATATTCATTTGTGACCTCATATACGTGTCTTTTTTTGGATAATTTTATTTAGGCAACTGTAGTTATTGCATTCAACTTACTTACATTTTATTTACGCTAGTTATACAGAGTCTTCAAAAAATAGATACTGTAATGGGCGATTCCTTGTTTAAAATTATGAGAAAAAGTTTCTATAAACATGGGTCCGGAAATGCACAATTTTTAAGATACAGGGTGATAACTTTTTAAAAAAATGTTAATTTTTTTATTAATATTTTGAAAACTATTTACTCGATTCTTTTGAAATTTGCAATATTGTTTGTTCTATTAAATTAAGGTAATATATATATATATATATATATATATATATATATATATATATATATATATATATATATATATATATATATATATTTATTAAAATTTAAATAAACAGCTTTTTAGTAAAAAGGGTTTTTAAAAATTATAAAGCAAAGAAATGTTGTTCGGTATTTTTTGTATGATAAGATCAGAAATTTTGTAGAAAAGTATGGAAATTTAAAATGAAATAATACAAATTATTTTATTTAAGCAGTTTAACAGTACGATTTGGTTTAAATAAAAAAAAGCACCATGCCCAAATCTAAATATTAATTTACTTATTTAAAAAATTAAATAGTTGAGTTATACAAGGAGGGATGTAAACAAGGTGACATAAGTAAAAAATTTAAACATGCTAAAAGGTTTTTTTTTTGAAAAATAATTACAAAATTAAAAAAAGAGGTAATGTTTCGGTAGCCCATAACCCAAAAAGACCAAGAGAGTTGTCCAAAAGGTCAATGAAGGTGACGAAAAAATTTTAATTGGGGATCTAAAAAAACATCAACAGACATTTCTCGAGAAATAGTTAAGTTGGGGATACCGATGTCTGCGCGTACTGTAAGAAGAGGGTTAAATGAGGTGGGACTTATCAAAAAAAAAAAAAAATGGAAAACAGCCTAAAATTTGCTCAATACCACCTCACCTGGTCTCATCAAAAATGGAATACTGTGTTGTTCAGCGACGAAAGTAAGTTTTAGTTGTTTGGTAGTGATGGAAGACGTTATATTTGAAGGCCAAAAGGTACACTGACAACTCAAAGTACCAGATTACCACAGTAAAACATGATGGCGGGAGCGTATGGTGTGAGGTTGTTTCTCCCACTCAGGTGTTGGCCTCCTTGTTAAAATTGATCAAATAATGGATTGGTTTCTAATGCAAGGAAATATTGGAGAATAATATGCTGCCTTATGATGAAGAAGAAATGCCACTAAAATGGTTGTTCCAACAAGATTACGACCCATAAATAAATGCCAGCTCGTTAAAAACTGCTTAGATGAACACAATGTCCCAATAATGGATTGGTCCTCCCAGCCCTCTCAGTCCCCCTAGCCCTCTTAGTCTCATAGAGAATCTATAGGATCATTTAGATAGAAAGATTTGCAACAATTCTATTTCAAATAGAACTAAATTGTGGAAAGTTCTAAAAACAGAATGGGTGGCAATTTCCAGTGACTATTGTACCATGCTGATCGATTCCATGCCACGAAGATGTAGGAAAGTAAGAAACTTAAAAACATATTCGACAAAATATTGGTAATTTTCAAACCATAACAATTTAAATACATAATGTACTTAAATTTTCCATACTTTTGACCAAAAAATATTATTTCATTCTTGCGTATCTTTAATATAGCGGATATTTTTAAAGAAAAATGTTTGGCTTTATGTTAAATTACTTGTAATTTATCGCCATGTTAGTAGTTTTATTTTAGCTTGTACTAAAATAAAAGAAAAACTATTTAAAAAAAGTTTTTATACTTTTGGCCACAACCGTATATATATTTAAACTTTAAACTTTAGTTGGCTATGAAACAAAAACTTATTCTCAAAAAACGAAACTATGTTGACATTGTAACTGGAAAGACATTTTACAATATATTTTAACAAACAAAAAGTAGAAGCAATAGCACAAGAAAGTAAATTAAAAAACTCTAAAAACTTTAAAACGCATTACAAAATTCAGATTAAAGATAAAATTAAGGAAATCATGGCAAATATTCCAGAGCCTCTTCATTGTTTTCAGTATACTCTTGACATGCTTTTTGAAGTTTTTTACGGTGAAAATCTATTTTCATACCCTCAATGAGACAACATTTGCGAAATACTATGTATCGATAATAATAATACATATATAAAAGTGCTAATAATATTGCAAGAATAGGCCATTGGGCGCGCACGATATTTCGCCGCTTGCACACATGACAGCTGCACACAGCCAGTAGTTCACAGTTACATACTGCTTTGTAACATAACATCATACGCCCCAATTTTAGAAGTTTGTTGATTATAAACATATTTGCCTCTTTAACGGTGCTGACTGATAAATTATTTTTCGCCAATAACTTAGGAAGATTTAAAAAACCTTTTTAAGGCATTATAAAGTCACTTTAATCATTTAAAACTAGAATAGAAACAAAATTAAATTTAAGTTGAATGACAATGTTGTTTTGTCCCAGAACAGCGTAATGAATCAAAAATAATAATAATAATTGTTATAATAAAGCGAATAAAGAGCTACTCAACAAATAATTTGCAATCTGTTTTAACCTCAAATTGGATATAATATAAATTATTTATTGAAATAGCGGAACTTCTATAATTTTCCGCAAAATGAGTCCGGTATAAATACATAAATTTTACATGTGACTGCTTTATGTAGAACGCAAATTAAAAATAGTTTTGGGGTTTAGCCTTAATATCAGAAAATTTATTTACGGGTAAATAAACTATTATTCATAACTGGATCTATGTTACTCCCACAAATGCACATGACGCTTCCACAGTTAATCATGATTATGATTTATTGAAGGTAATTTGTTATACGGCTAACAGGTTTTTAATTTCAGTTAGAATTACAGTTTTGTTTTAAATGCGGAAATTTTTGGCTAATTTCCTTTTAATCTTGACCATTATTGCTTTATAGTGAATTTACTGTTGTTAAGAACAAAAGTATGGCCTTTCAATGAATATTTTTGAGTTAGAAGGTAATTTCAAGAAGCACTATACCACCGACAAATAAACGTATCCCCTTTAGACTAAATAATTCCCCATTTTATTTTCCAATACCAAGTGGTAAATATAACCTCGTTTAACTTTTTAATACTTGATATACTAGAGATGATTTTAAATTTGATTTGGCAAACATGTGACTTTTTTTAATGGTTTTTTAACAACATTTTTGACAAAAATACATTGTGTTTTTTATTTTATTTTTATATTTTAAATCCTTTAAAATCCATTGCATATTGCTAAATCGATCCAAAAACATAACTTAGGCAGCAATAATTGTTGAATATTTTGATGTGTGGAATAAACCTTTAACCGAATTCGTAAACTAACAAACCATTCTGGATAAAAGTTTGCATACTTTTAACGATACATAATGGCCTTATTATCAAGGTACTCTGTCTGACTTGTGGCTATTATTTTAAAATTCATTAAAATATATAAAGCAGTACATTTTTGTTTGTTTTGCAATTATCTTAAGAGGGTATATATAGATTTTAACCTATAAAAATTCAAATTAACCATCTCTTTAAGACACAATACTTTCTTAAGGCAACTTTGGCTCCAAATATGAAAAAAAAAATGGTGGAGCAAAAGTTAGTAGAATAAGACCGTTTGTTTTTGGACCTTCGAGGATGACGCATTTCACGTCATCCTTGGAGAAGCCTAATTATGCATGCGTTTAATTTAACGCACGTGGACTATCCCTTTTTTCACCACGCTGCGTTAAATTTAGCTTACATGATCAATTTTATTTTATTTTACTGCACATGCGTCTGTCATAAACTTAACCTAACTTAGTTTAACCTTCTGCGCATGCGTCTCTCATAAACTTAATTTTACTAATTATAATTTACTGCGCACGTGTATATATAAATTACCTTAACCTAACCTAAATTAAAAACCATTTTTGCGCAGCTGGGTTTTAGGCTTTGACCTTAGGCTACGTATTCTAAACTTAACAGATCATTTCGAAGTCACGTGGTTCCCGAGATATGATAGTTGACAGGTAGCAGTTGACAAGTTATAGCCACCATTTTTTTCACGAATGTGTAAGACTTTAAGACATATCTTATTTATGTAAACTAAATTCCCTAAGTCACATAGTTTTTGATATATGACAGGTGACAGCTGTCATAATTTTACCCATGCGCTGTACCTTAAAATACAGCTAGCCCACGTGAGCTAAATCCCATCAGAAAGCCAGCGTCTGCGCAATTTAAGTTCACCTGAGGAAGACGCGAATAGTAGCTCTGAGTCGTTGGCAATGCGCTAGATAGATCATTCGATAAAAAATAATGTAACTTTTTTTTTACTAAGGCCCGGTTGTACAAACAATGGTTCAACAGAAGTTTTCTTGAACTGCAGTTCACTGTTGAACCCAGTTCAGAATTTTGAGTGTTGTACCACTGCAGGTTTACCTGAACTATCAGTTGCAAAGCCCACAAAGAAAAGAAGAAAAAAATTGCCACAACTTAACCTAATCAAGGATTTTGATTTTATTAAAAAAAACAACTTAATAATTATAAGTATGTATTTGTATTGTATTTGTTTTTTTTGTTTCATTTTACATTTTTTTCAATCACTACTGACAAAATAAATCACAGATGCTAAATAGCTACATATTGTATAAAAAAATAAATCCTTTTTTGTTCCCTGTAATTTTATGCATCTGCCCCTCCAGGAGATTGAATTTTATTATGCGTGCCATCCATGGCTCCAATGCTAAAAAATCCTCGCCTCACAATAGTAATTTCAGATTCAGTTCTTAGCATTTTTATCAATTTTACCCAAATCAGCAACTGATTCTTAAACCTTAAGCGTCGTTTACACTTGACAAGTTTACTGGCGGAAAGTACTTGCCACCACTAAACATGTCATGTGTAAACCACAGGAAAGTACACTTGAGACTTGCCGGCAAGCGCTTGCCAAAAGTTGAAGGATCGGCTAGTTTACTTGCCGCTACGCCGAATTTTTATTTGTACTTTCCAAGTGTAGACGGATCCGAACAAGTGAAATTTCTATTTATAGTGAGTAAGTGGAAAGAAAATTAAATAATTTCATTTTTAAACATATACGAAAAATATGAAATTTTGTGGAATGTAAAATTAAAAGAAAAGAACACATGAATAGGTTAACACGAGAAAACGCATTTGAAATTTTTTTAAAGGAATTGGACTTTGTAAGTTTAGGTTTAATTAGGTTTAACAGTTCTTCAAACTTTTGATAAGATATCCTCATAAAATTCCTATAAGAATCGGGATCTTCACTTGATACCTCCTTTAAAAGTCGTTCTGACCCACCCAGACTATTTCTGCGTCTTATCCAATCTCTAATCCAAACTCGTTTTTTTTTCTGTTTTTCCTACTTTGAAACATAACTATTAAATTATTCGCAATTTCACTTACAACACTAACAGCAGCACGCATTACGGCTGAAGGAGCCATTTTCTTTTTAACTACTTAGCAAATAAACTTGAAAATATATATTTGTCAACTTGCCGTTGACTTGTCAATACCTCCAAAATCTCAAACAACTTAAAAAACTCCCAGAGGCTAGAAATCGTAAAGCAATGCATACCATTTCAGTAGGAATTAGTGCATGGTTTCTAAAAAAAATAAACAGAACATTTAAACTTAAAATTAAATGTAATTAAACAATATAAATCTTACTTATCTGTAACAGATGAAATTTGTTTAAAAATTTCATCTATATTAAATCTCACAGCTTGTTTTTTTAACCTATATCTGGCCTTAAATTATTTGTCATTGCAAATATTCAAATGATTTGGTCTATTTCTGTATATTTATGGGGCTCGAGAGTGTGCAACATTAATAAGTTATTCTACAAAATCCTTGTCGTCTGTCATATCTTTTCATACAAGATGAATTTTTAATTATAAAAACCGAATAGGTATCAACTTTAAACATAAATATAACAAAATATTTAAAACACAAGGCAATCTGTCAGAAGAGTGAGGTTAAAAATTTCTAAAAGGAGTTGAACTCATCTTAAACGACCAAATTCGGACGTTCACGATCAACCACAGTTCACCGTCTGAACCGGCTTTGTACAACGATTTTTTTCCGTTGAACCGATGATCAGCGTGAACTTCGGTTGAACGTCCATTGTACAACCGGGCCTAACCCTGATACATGATGGTCATTTGAACAAGTTTATTGAATTATATCATTTTACTATATAATTCTACTCGAAAGACAAAGGTAAAATATAAAATTATAATTATTTTTGTTATATATGACTCCAATATGTACCCAACAATGTTTAATAAAAATATATTTAACATTGATTAGCAAAAATGCCAATTTATTATCCCACACGATATTAATCCAGATGTTGCATCATTTTAACGTTCGTCAAAAATAAATTGATGATCTTAGTAGCTGGGTGGTCAAGGGAGCAATTGAATACTCGGCCGATTTAGCATTTTTTTTGCCCTATGGAAAATTAGCCGGTAGATATTTTATTACTTGTAATCACACTTGTAAACTTAGCCGGTGGTCAAATTTTGTCAGGTACTAAGGTTCTGGTCGGTCATGGTTAGTTCTTGTTGGCAAAGCAGCTTTTTATTTTTCCCAATTAATAATAAATATAAGTATCATAATGTCTTAGTAGTCTTCAGTGTTCCTAAATAAATTTCTAGAACCCTATGTTGTTGCAATTTAATAAACGGCCCAGTTTTCTTATCGGATTTACGGCCCGTTCTTTAACGACGGGCCGAGTTTACATACTTTTTTTGGGTTATATTTTTATGGTAGGGATTTAATTCTTGTTATTGGCGGAGTTTTTATTTGCCTGGTCAAGTCGCTGGATTGGCCAACTACATAAAAATTATCATCGAAACCCAAAAAAAGCTGTTAGATTATGTCAGGTTGGTATGCATGATATTGGTAATATGAAATAATGACCTGCGTAATGAGAAATAAAAGTAATAGGTGAAATGACATTTAAAATGATACACAATAAAAAATTTAATTTAAATTTACAAAAATATGTGCAATAAAAAATAAGTTAGGTTAGGTTTGTAATTTATATATGAACGTGCGTGGTGGATTAAAATAGGTTAGGTTAGGTGTATGAAAGACGCGTGTGCAGTAGTTTTATATAGGTTAAGCTCCACAGAGTATGACGCGAAATGCGGTATCCTCAGAGGTCCCCGAAATATCTTACTTTAAATACCTTAATATGCATTTTTTATTGAATATATTTTACTAATAATACAAAATACACAAAATAAATAATCTAATGTGTGTTTTCCTCCGGTTTTGTACCAATATTTAACTGTTTTTGGGCATATTACTCACCAAAATTAGATTAGTTTCAAATATTTGAGTTTGAAAAATATGTCTTATTAAAATTATTTTACACTACGAATATTTACTTTAACTATCCATTAACAAAATTAGGTAAGTAGAAAGTACTTGTAGTATTTTAGTAAAATTAAACACACCCTCACGTTTAGTGATTGCTTTTCTTTAAACTAATCGAAACTAGCATATTTTGGTAAAATGAAACAAGACTTTCCTCTCACATTATTGAAACTATGTATGCATTCACCATCAAATAATAAAGTAAATAAAGTAACTAATTAATTAACATAAATAAAACTGTTAAATACATTGTTAGTTTTCCTAACGTTTGGATAAAAATTATTATCATTCTTGTTTTAAATGAATTAAATAGACGCAAGAGATATAAAAAAAGCAGTTATATTTTCGATGTTACAATCGACAATTTTGAAAAATTACAAAGAACATTGTGAAAAATTGCTAATAAATGAAAAATTATGATCTTAGCTTTTACCAAATACACATCACAGAAGAGTACTTTACTCCGCAAAGAGAAAATATATGATGTAACTTTTTTTGTGTCCACACTTTTTTAAATTTGGGACCAACAATAGCCGATTTTTTAAAATTGCTCAGCTCTTAGCAGGGCATTTCCTTTGTAGAATATCAGCTTTTAGAAATCGATAATGCAAGAAACATAATGGGTGACCTCCAGTGAACACCGTAAACTGTTGTATTAAGCATAGATTACAATTACATTATCTAGACGTAAACAGGGGTAGTTCGGAGGTAGTGGTTATTTGTGTAACGTCCTTGGTGGCACTATCGCGTTGTCTCAAAGGTGGGCTGAAAAGCAATATTTGCATGTTCCAGTACTTGAATATCATTGATGATACTGGGGAAAATAAGTAAACATCTAAAAATGTGAGACCTACGGTACCCATTACTCGGGATATATTCAGGCCTTTATGGGCTATTGGAAAAATTAAAAAAGTTAATATTGCTCAAAAAAAAATAACTTAACTGAAATGTATCAGCAATAAAAACGTTCTTTAATTACAAGACAAAAGGCCGAAAAAATATTGTACGTAACAAGCCCAGAAAGTGTTTTTTCGATTTTACAGACTTTTAGGATTAGGGTACGCCTTGCCGTGGAATTTTGGATACTTATTAAAAAAATAGCACGTTTCGTACTTGCATAATTTACTATTATCAATAATAAAAGTTTGTGCTTAACCTATCTGTTAAAATTTGATCAATAATAAAACAAACGTTTTCATTCGAGATCTGCAAAAAGACTACTTTATTTAATAATTTTTTGTTAACATTGCGTGAGACAAGGATAGAAGTAGGTAAGCAAGAATCACACTAAGAAAAGATTGTTTAGATCCTAGATAACAGATGGAGCCACATATATGTAAGTACAGTTTACACTATAACTATATCGAGACGATTTTCAATAATTTCCAACACTATCGTTAAAAATTTGCGCTGCGTGTATCATATCTACCCAGATATTAACAGATATTTCTGCACAAAATATTTTCAAATAATGACGTTTTATTTTCTGATATAGTGGTAACTAATTTTAATTAGGTTTGCTGGAAAAATATAACTATAAAACATTATAATAGCGGCAATTATTTTGTATTTATTTACATGTAAGAACTTTAAAACCAAGGAAAGCAACAACAGCGAACTACTGTACAGGGTGTCCCAGAATATGTGACAATCTCTCGGAATCTAATAGAAAACCTAAAAATATTATGACAAGTTCCCATAAACTATTTTCTAAGACCCTCCCCTACGGAGATACAGGTACATAACGGGCGCCCCTGTATAATGTAAAAAACATTACCAACCATGATATTTTATTTCTCGTAAACAGTTGATTTTATGGATGTCAATCAAGAATACCTTTTTTTAGTTTAAGGTTTAAGCTATTTAAAAATAATATTGTTGAGCCTTTATCATACAGGGTGTTAAAAAAATTGCTATTATTGTGTCAGAGCTAGTCCGTCCCTGGCAAAGTAAATAAGCTAAATATGATTTAATGAGTTCATTTTAAAAGGACTTATCTAGTAACCATCGCATTAAAAAATATTAAATTACGCCTAGTATTTTAAAAGTTGTTCAAACAAAAACGATTTCCAGGTGCGTCCGTTATGTACCTGTTTCTCCGTTGGACAGACTCGTAGGAAAAAAGTTTAAGGGAGCTTATCATAATATTCTTAGGTTTTCTATTAGATTCCGAGAGATTGCCCACATATTCTGGGACACCCTGTATAAATGTAACTAATTATTGTTGAAAAACTAAACGGACTTCCTGACATAGTAGTCTAGGGTAGATTAGAGAAAAAAGCCCTTAATTTCGGGTCTTTTAGCAAGTCATATTACTTTGTAGATACAGTAATAATTTTATTTAAAAATAATTACAATTTTACAAAACAAATAAAAATCATTTATAAGTTATACTAGTTAAAATTATTTCGAAATTTATTTTATTTAAAAAATTTTGATGCCTCGATTTTCCACGATTTCCCATGAATTTTATTTCCTAATTTGTCCCCGCATATTTATAAAAAACTGGGAGAATTCCCCATAGATCGGCAACACTGCTGTCGGTCGTTTTGACCTCATCTTGAATATCTCATTTCCGGTCGGAATTTCGAATTAATAACAAGCGTTTTTGGATCTCACGGTGTTGAATTACCTCAAAAATACTTTTTTTAAAAAGTAATATGAGTTGCTTCAAGAACTTGACTTTTTTTTGGAATTCTAGTCCTGACTATAGTGCTTGTATATACCGTAGATTTCTAGTTGAAAAGGCAAAACCAGTAATTTATTTTTACTCCAAGATGATTAAAATCCTATTTTCAGTCATAAGTTTTTTAATTTTATAGTGTTGTAAGTACACCATGTATATTAGCAAACAAGTATAATTAAACCCATATTTCCCAAAAACATATACCTTATGCTTAGAAGATGTTTATTTTATCTGAAAATCCATAACGTTTCTTGGTTTTGCACACAATAGAAAACCTAGTAATATTAACAAAAGGTTTTAAAAAAAAGTGCAATTAATTATAAAGTTGCTCGTTAGGTTTCATATATTTTAATGCCCATGTCCATTCCATGACCCAAGCAGAGGCAAAACTTAAAAATGTCTAATTTTATTTTCTGCTTAAATGACTAACGAGCTTTAATACATTTAGTCCCTTTTAATTACAATTTATACGAGCAATAGACTTCTGTGGTAAACCCTTTTAGGGTTTTTAACGCCTACAATATTTACGATCTGGTGTTGAAATGTGTTTTGTGTACCCAGAACCCTATCTTTTGGCAAGACGGACAAAGAATGTAAAAAAGAAAAACGCTCGTATAATTTGACTTTTTTTATTTCCAAACATTAAGAATACAACAATTTTAAAATAATATTGATAATAAACTAAATATGGGATCTTCTAATAACTGCTTATTTTAAAGTTAATATATTTACTTCCACTTTTTAATAAAAAATTAGTATCTTGATTTAGCAAATAATACAGAATCTCATACTACTTGTACAATAGTTACAAGGAGTGGCGTAATTTGAGTTTCGTTAAAAATTCTAATTGAGTTTTTACATCATAATTATTTAAGGGACCAAAAATATGTGGTCAATTTTTTTGAAACTTTGCAAATTCATAGTTCTTAACATACTAAATAAAAGACACAAAACCGTATAACCCCCCAATCCCCCAAAGCCTGTCATGTGATTTTTCCCTCTTGCGAGTTAGTACACTAAAACACATAGGATGTAATTCATACTTAAACCGTTTCACAATTCCGTAGCAGAGATGATAGGCTTTGGTACAGTATGGGGTGGGGGATTCAACTATTGGGGTTCAAGGGTATTGAGTAGTGATCGTTAAGCTGTCTTGGGATGAAATTCATGGTTTTACAACCAGTAAGCAAAAAAAGTTACTAGCGTGAGGTTTTATTGTTGTGGTCGAAGGGTATTGCGATGTGATTGTTCAAGTGGCTGTGTTACGGAACTCATAAACAAAGGGTTTTGCAACCCGTTAATAAGGAAAAGTCACACGGCAGATTTTGGTCGGTGGTGGAAAGGTTGGGGAGGTAGGGGAGGGAAGTAGTTAAATTTTTGGAGGATATTAGGCTTAAGTGTAGTGACTGTGTGGGTGTCTATAAGACACCCTCATAGAGACTTTTAATCAGCGTGTTAAGAACCATTAATTTGCAAAGATTATGTGGGGTCATTTAGGACTCGTTTGGTGATGCCATCGACGTCAAGATGAACGTTCCATAAGGGAAAGTCTTTGGACCAATTTCATATATTACCTTTAATAATTTGCTACCCAGTTTTACTCATAAGTCATGTTGGCGACTTTTATTACAAACAAAACTAAATAATCAAAAATGTAAATAAAATTTATTAAAGGAAACAACAATGTAAAACCAAATCATTAACTTTAATACCAGTAAATCATTATTATTAACAGCGTATTGGCAGTGTGTCGCGGCAGATGTGAGTTTTTTGATTTTAATTGCCCCTTAAGCCGAAATTAAAAAAAAAATACTGTTTTGATAATATATTGCTTTTTAAAATAATTTTTAATTTATTTTTGTTTATATGGATTTCAATTTTTTAAATTTCAATTCTAGTTCACTCTATTTGTCACAACAATATATGAGGGTTGTCTGATTTTGCTACATTGTAATATTTTAATTTTTTATTTTTACTAAGTGTATTTTTTGCGTAATGGTATTTACTGCATTACAGGCTGACATTTCAGCTTTTAAAGATTTGTCTTTTAGTGGGCCCACTTTTTTTATTGCACATGGTATATAAAGTGCGTCAAGGATTTTTATCACTTTGTGTTTAATAATGTTTGTGGTTTATTTTAGTATTTTGTATTATTTGCCAACAATTTGTACAACATTGTTTTCGTATTTAATAATGTTTATTTTAGATTATCAAAGCAATGTAATCTATTAGGCAACAAAATTCCATGCCAAAATGGAAAATAATAAAATAAAAATGTGGAACTTTGCTGTTTCAATTTGTAATTTAAATGTATAATTTGAAGAAGGCAATTATGTTAGTATGTGTATTAGAGTAACAAATCCTTTTTGACTGGAAAATCTCAGAAAGATTTAGTAGTCCTGACATGTAAATTTATTTATTATCGTACCAAAAAAAAAAAAGGTTTGCTAATTCAGTAAAAATTAAATCTGAATATTGGTTTTTATTTGTTGCCATTGTTTTTAAAATAGTATTGGTTGGAATTTTCCAATTGTTTTTTACAAAAAATTGTATTATGTTGTAACTTGTTAGTTAATTTACATTAACAAAATATATTTTTGCGAATTCGCCACTAGTTAACTTTTAGCGACCAATTTACTAAGAAGTGACTTAATTAATTAATTTTCTAAATTGGTTATGAATCTCGTTTTTTAGATAAACAAGGTGTGCGTTTTTCAAACCAGTTTTATTACTTTTATAATTTGTGATATATAAATATTTAAATTATCTATAACAAAACAGTTCTTTAAAAAAAATTTAAGGAGTATATTGTAGGTTAAGATATGTTTAATACATAAATGTCTCAATTTATATTGTTTTGACAAATATAAAAAGTTATATGGCTCCTGGATAAACAAGGTTTTTAGTATTTTATAGGACATAATATGAAGTTTATTCTAGAATTGTTTAGAACCATAGCAAAGGTATAAAAGGGGCGCGGCCATCCGTAGTTAGTTGTAGTAAAGTAATAGAGGTAAGATCGTAAAGAGTAAAGTGTGGTAAATTAGTAAATAAATAAAGTATAATCGGTTATAGATTGCATCTGGTAAAAAAATATCAGTGTAAAGAACAAAGACAAAAAACCAGATGTGGCAGTGATCTGATTGTGACTGATTTTAAAGAGGTCGACAAAATTTCAAAAGGTTCTATTTTTTATTTTAAAAGTTATTAAAATTTTAACTTTACCAGTGTTTTGTTGAAAGTAAAATAAACGTATTTCCGTATTTTTGACAGTGCCCTGAATATTATATTTTGATACCAAGAAAGACAAATGAATTTTGATTTCATTGTTCTATTGGGTAATCTAAGAAGACTGTTAAAGACGTTATGGCAAAATTTTAAAAAATTCCGTTGCCTGTTTTGTAAGGATATTTTAATTTTTCCAATTTACCGATGCGTGGTGGACTGTAGGAAGACAATATTCTTAAAGTTTCGACAATACTCAGAATATTGTATTTTAAAAGTAGGTAAGATAATTTAATTTTAAAATTATCATTAGTTGGTTAAAAAAGACTTAAGTAGAATTATTTACTAAAGTTTCTTTATATTTTAACTTAGTTATAGAAAATTATTTTTGGAAAATAAGCAGTTCTTTTAAGATTTGTAATTAGTTTATATTTCTAATAATAGTAGTATCTATTTAACATACAATTGTTTAATATATTATGTCATTCATTAGACAACAAACAGCTAAACTGAATAAAACAAGTTAGAAAATTAGAATAACAAATAAAAAAACAACAAACTAAGCAGAATACTCTAGCAAAAAGGACTGCCAAAGGAGAGGTCAAAGGACAACAGGAACAGGAAGGAATACTAAAAATATTTGCAGAATGTGGAAGTAAAGAGACAAAAAGAGTTAGACCGACTTCAAAATTCTTGAAATAGCCTGCTTTATAGCCCATAGAAGTGAAGAAAAATAAATTACAACAGGTTATAGATAGGGTAAGTAACCTGAGACGTACGGAACAAGATGCCCAAATAATACATGGGGTAAATGGAATGGGATACAGGATAAATTTCACAAAGTTGAAATAAAGGTGCATAGACTAAAAAAAATGCGCCAAATTAAAAACTTAAGGTGTTGCCAGCTTTGTTGCATTTTGTGTGTAAAAATTAAAACTCCAACTTTTGGTGGCTCTACTTTTAGACCGACAGCAACAAGAGCAAATAAATGAAACGATGATAAAAAGAAACTTAATTAATAATGGCATTAGAGAGCACAGAGTAAGAACTTCTTTAAAGTATATCGAATAGTAATCAACAAAATTACCAACATATTGTTCAAGCATTGGAGCTTTAATTTGGAGATGAACACTTAAAGGAAGGTTACAAGAATTAAACTAAATTGGGAACGAAAACTTTTAAAGAATTTTTACAAGAGTTTTGGTCTGACATAATCAAATTAATGATGTTGGCTTTTCCTGCAGTATCTGATGACCTGCAAAAATGGATGGTAGTCTCTGCTTTTTAAATGGTTGCAGTTATCTAAAACTTTAGAAAAACCTAATGTTATATCAAGTTAGCAGAAGCTGTAATGCTGTTGTGTGCGCATTGAAAGTCCAAGCAATATTTACCATTACAAAAAAAAAACGTTATCATAAGACCAATCATGTACAGAAAGATTGCAAAGTAAGAATGATAAAAACCCCTTGAAGAGATCGAAATTCAAAGTTACTAAAAGGATTGTGCTACCTTTTTCATAACACTGGTTTTATACAGAGGGACTGTAGAGTTACATTGGCAAGTTCTCTTTCAAGAAATTATAGCAACGTCAGTATTGGCATAGAAAATGTTTAGGGTACTGGCGCAGCGTCCAGAGTGGTTATGGAAAGGGTAGTGAACTTGATAGCGACCGTAAGTCTAGAAATAAAAACTGAAAATATTTTATTTCTGATAGCGTGAACATCAATATTACTTGGAGAAATACATATAACGAAAGTGGAGAAGCAAAATCAGCTAGAGCCAGTGGCGGCGGTGATGACAGACGAGGTGGTGGAGATCGTGGTAGAGTTGGAAGCAGCTTAGAGGCGTCGAGGGTTTACAAAAAGGTAAAGTTATTGGGATTTTTTTTTATCTTTTTAAACAAATTACAATTAAAAAGATTTTGACTTAGCTTGGTTGTATAACCCATCGAGGGAAAAGGCGGTTATCTTCAAGACTGACTAAGTATCATTTCCATGTAGCTAATCGGGACATTCAGATATAACAGGGGGCAGTAATACGGTGTTGAGATCCATAAAAATAGCTATAATGGTATTGCGGTTATGTTAGAAATGATAGAATTAAGATCGTAAAGACGCAAATGTCGTTTTAGAGAAGAGAATAAATGTTGTTAGGTGTTACAGGCTGTCGGACACAAGTACGAAAAAGTATGAAATCGTGACAATATTAAACAAAACTTTGTACCTATGACCTTTAAGATTTAATATTATATCGACCATGGATCATATATTAGTTTTTTACGTAAACATCCTATTTTCAAGCTTTTTGCATTATATTTCGCTAAAGCTTATATTTATTTAGTCTATTCAAAGAATTTGCTTACGATCGATAGTCAGTTTGGGCTGGTAGTTTAAATAATTTAATTTTCTGTTTTGCTTTTCCATATTTTTTAAAAAAATGTTAAATTTGTTTGTTAATAGTCTAGCACTCTTTCGCTTAAATTCTTGACAACCTTTTATTGTAACTCCACCTTAGACCCAATTTTGTTTGTAAGGTGTTATTTTCTATGATTTTTATAAACAAAACCTTGTCAGCGTCTTGTTTAATTTTAAAGTTCTGATGTTACCAAAACAAAACATGATAAAATTGACATTGACACAGCTTATAGTTGCTTATAAAACTTTTTTATGTATTTAAACGACTTTTATAACTGTGGTGTAAATGGTAATTGTTCATTGACAATATATTTCATATTGAAATCATAAAGATAATGTTGAGTTTTTTTAATTGTACTACAAATTACTCTTTAATATATTTTAAAATTCTTTTATTCATTTTTAGATGCTCGAGGAAGTTAGTAGCAACTAGCCTTAAATGCAACATAAAATGTTTATATCGTTTAAAGCTTATGTTATAATGTAGCTTTTACCATTTAAGAAGTATAAAATGTAATTTTTAAACATTATTAAGGCATAGATAGATGTTATAGAAAATAAATAGCTCTGTTTTTTTTTCAGGTATGAAATTTATCAAGAGTTAAGAGGTTAAGATCATCCTTAAAAATCAGGTAAAAATTATATAAAATAAAACATGGGGTAAAAATTGGCTTCTAAAAACAATGTTGCAGATGCCTTTGATGAACTGTTTTCTTAAATAATTGAAAATTTAGATAGAACAAATTAAAACATAATTTTTCGAATAAAAGACAAATCTACTTACAACATAAAATACCGAAATAATATTTTTTTTATTATAAAGAATTTATTTTTTTGTTTCTTTGTTAAGACGCAACAACTGATCTATAAACTAATTTGAAATGTAAATGCTTGTTTTAAATAACTAAAATTGGACAACAGGAGATAGCAATATCAAATTTATACAAATGACTTTTTATAAAATGTATTAGAAATGTTTATTTGAACACATTTTTAAAAATATTTTAATAAAATCTTAAAGTAATTATTAAAAAAATTTACTTAAAAAAAAATCATTCCACTGGTAGCCATTTTCCATAAGAAAATATTGCTTTCCGTCTGACAACAATGCGTCAAAAAAGGGGACCCACAAAATTTGTAAAAATATCTAAATTTATAAATTTAAATTTTACGTTATTTTTTTTGTAATTCTTTTCTAGTCTCTAACTCGCTTCATTTACGCAAAAACCTGTTTAGGTAAAAACGCTCTGATATCATAATTATTTTAATTTTTCCTTCATAATTTTTTTATTTATTTTTAAGCTTTAAACCATTTTGCCTTCCAGGACTCATATTTACAACCCTGTCCTTATTCTGTTCGGTTCGAAATAATTATGAGTAATTCGTAATATTTCCACATTTATAGACCCTATTGTATTATTTGTCTGGTTATAATTTTCCCTGATAATTTGATCTTAAAACAACGAACAACCTGTTATTGTATTACACAACTTATGTTAAAGCACCAAATTTTCAGCCTTTCAACCTTTATTACCTTGGTATTTTATTTCCGGGAAAATAGGGCCCAATTGAACTCTTGTGGAAGAAATAAGGAGAGTAATTAGTTTAACTGGTTTTGTTTTACGTTCAGGGAAAGTTAGGATAATGAGAAATTTAATATTTTTTACATATATATGAAAATTTATAATGTTTGATTTTGAGCCTCTTTTTAATATTAGTATTTTTAAGGTACTTACCCTTCTTAATAACCAAAAAAAGTCAGTTAATGCATTGTTTTGGGAATCATAACACAAAGAAAACTGTATTAAGCCATTGGTATAAACTGTTTTTTTGCGTAATTGACAGTTCAAATACAAAATAAAAGTTTTTTAAGAAATGTCCGAAAACATTTTTAAGGTTAAACAGATCAAGCGTATTCTTTTTTTCTCGCAATACCAAGATATTGTTTAAGCTTATTGGGATACCAAAAATCGTCCTAAAAATATACAGGGTTTACAAATGTATCTTTGAAGCATTCGGATCTGACTGTCGAAAGTTCATTAAACTGGTCCTAAAATGCTTAGTTAAAGATAAGGTGTTAAATTTTATTTTGCTTTCGTTTTTCTAATTATTTTTAACCAAATGACTAGCTAAAAATTTGGGATCTGGGGGTTTTCTGAGGCAGAAATTTAAATTCGTCCACGCCTTGATGTTGCTACTAGAGGGCGCCAGCTCGCCTTCCTCACTTGTTTTAGATGACGTAACTTTTTTAAGCTTAGAATATTGACCTGTTTATTAAAAATAAGTTACTATAAATCCATCTGCATCAAAATTTATACTTTATTTAAGTGTCTAGGAGTAGCCGTTCTCGAGATAAACACACTTTAAAGGATCCCACAATTTTTTTATGGAAAATGAATTTTGGCCAATTGTTTTCAAACTTTGCATAGTGGTAGTTCTTAATACGGTGATCAAAAGTCTTTTAGGCACAAATCAAAACGCCTCCAACCCCAAAATCACCCTCAAAAGTCACTGGGGAATTGGGGACCTTTGAGGGTGATTTTAGGGGGTTGGAGGCGTTTTCGGCTTTTTTTCTGAAAGACCTTTGATCATCATGTTAAGAATTATCACTATGCAAAGTTTGAAAGCAATTGGCCAAAATTCAGTTTCCATAAAAAAATTGTGGGATCCTTTAAAGTGTGTTTATCTCGAGAACCGCTGCTCCTAGAGACTTAAATGAAGTATACTTTTTTGATGCAGATAGATTTATAGTAACTTATTCTTTAATAAACAGGTCAATATTTCAAGTTTAAAAAAAATTACGACATCTAAAACAAGTGAGGTAGGCCGTAGCTGGCGCCCTCTAGTGGCAACATCAAAAGCGTGGACGAATTTAAATTTCTCGCCTCAGAAAAAACCCAGATCCCAAATTTTTACTCGTTAGGTCATTTGGTTAAAGTAATTAAGAAAAACGAAAGCAAAATTAAAACTTTAACACCCGTATCTTATAATAACATTTTAGGCACCAGTTTATATGAACTTTTCGACTTAAAATCGATCCAGGAATGCCTCCTTCAAATTATGATATACCATTAAGTAACACCAGGTATATACCACTCAGCTTGCGCTTATATTAGCTTGCTTCCTTTGTATTGACTATGACACTGCTATTTTTTTGAAGAGCATAACAATAATAAGTACGGATTCTGCTACAGAAGATCTTTTTTTTGTTAACAACAAGACTCTTAAGTACCTTTGTGAGTTCCAGATCATTGCTCTTAACATAGCCAAGGCTTTAGGCCAGGTTTGGCACAATGCCCTCCTTAACAAACATCCTTTCGATAGTCTTTTACCTAGCCTTTACCTCTGTCTATCCAATTTTCATTTAAATTGATGTATATCAGTGATTGTTGATTGTGGACTCTTCTGGCTTTCGCCAAGTTAATGCTGGGCTACCCCAGTGCACAGTACTGGAGCCACTAACAATCAATTTTATGCATAGATTTGCTGACTATAGAACCCTTACTCTAATATTTAATATTATAGCTCAGTCTTTAAGCCTGATTTAGAAATCAGCCACAGGGTAGTTTACATATCGCTTTCACCGGACCTTAAGTTAATATTGGATTGGAGTGTCAAAAATCTGCCCAGTTTTGTGCCAGAAAAACACAGTTATATTTGCTGTCGCGAAATAAAGTCTCCTGGTACTTATTCTTTAACTCCAAGCGGCCAAGTGCTGCAGAACAAAGCGTCATTTACCCTTGTGGAAGTTACTTTCAAGAATAACTTTAATTGGTTTAAGCACATTATATACTAAGCTACGGCAGCTTCAGGGAAGCTCAAATTTCTCTCTTGAGTCAAAAAGTGTTTCTCTTCTTCTAATGTAGCCCAAATCAGACCTGCGTTAGATATTGTTCTCATGTCTGGAGAATGGCCTCTTCCATAACCTTCGGCTTTCTTGATTTCATCCGCCGAGAGACTGTATGAGATCTGTCGCTCTCTTGTAGGTATTTTCACATTCATTGCTCCATAAAATAAGCTAATATAATTTAACTTTTAGCAGCTCATAATAGAGCAATAAGAAGTTCTATTTTTATGCATCTTTACAGTCGCTGGGGAAAACCCTTAAACTTCCTACTTTGTTCAGTTTTTTATCCCTGGAGAATCGAGACTGTGGAACCTGTTGCATGCGAATATATTTTTTGTACATCCACCTTATATTTAAGTCCCACGTCAATAAAATACTCCTTACTGAAGACACCCATGCTATGGTATGTTAGACTGGGATCTAAACTAGGGATGTTGCGAATATTTGCATCCGCATCATGCGGATGTCGCATCCGCATGAAACTCCGCTGCATATAAAAAAGAAATTGGGTAGGGCCAGAGAGTGGCTCGTCTCGTCCACACGTGATTATTTGTTTTTTGCAAATCAATCATTACATGTTTAGTTCCGTTTAACTTATGAACTCTATGAACATTTTGGTTATTAAGTGTTCCAAGCGAACAATTGTTCAGTCGCGCGGGTTTAATTTACGAACCTCTGCGTAACAGACTTGACTCCGAGAAGACGGCAGTATTGCTTTTTATTAAATAAAGTGCTGCAATTTTTAACTTTTACACTAAGTAATTAGATAGGTAAAAAAATAAATAAATAAAAGGTAATAAAATTAATAAAAATACTATTCTTGCTATTTTACTTCTGCTCCATATAGCTCCATATACTTCTGCTCCATATACTTCTGCTCCATATAGATGTGGGCGTTCAAAAATCCGTATCCGCATCCGAGAATGTGAAAAAATTTGCATCCGCAACGTCTTTGCTCCAAACCTTTGTGGACTATCCCAAAAAAAAACATATGAAAATTTTAAAATAAAAAATATTTCTGTGCTGTAAACACAAATAGATTTTAATAAACCAATGGCACAGAGTACTCTAAAGAAAATAGGCATTCCTTATTCTGTTATCCCAGTTAGTAGAAAAAAATTTAATATTGTTTCACTTAAAGTATATATTAAAGTAAAACGATCAACATTTTTATAATATTCTTAAACGAAAACTATTTAGACTATTTAGAATATGATTTACATTATTACAAAATGTCTGTTCGCATAGTATGGTTTTATTAACGCGTAAATCCGGGAACAGACTGTGGGCGATCATAAACATAAAATAGAAACTATTAAGGGCATACAACAGCTGTTGTTATTTTAAAAATTAATTTTTAAAACAACGGATGTTAGATTTATCGGAAAGTGTACAATATTATAAAAAGTGACTTTCTATGAAAATTATTCTTAGTATTCCACTATCCTTTTATAAATACATGGTGTTCAAAAATGCACGTCCAAATTTCAGAACGTAATTTCTTTTTAAAAAATATTTTAAAATAAATTTTTCTAAAAATAGCTCAAAAAATACATATTTTTCAAGACACAGAGTGTTAAACTTTAAAAAAATATATATTTTAAAATTATCTTTAATACCCTGAAGCTGATTTTCTTTCAATTTGCCAGTATTATTTCTAGTTTTAAGGTCCTATTTTAGACCTATACTTGAATTTTTTCGGATATGCAGTTATGTCAAAAAACCCAAAAAAAACGTATTTCTTAGCTGTTAACAATTGACATACCAAAGGTGCGTTCGATTTGTATATTCAATTTGCGTATTTGTTCACACCGTAAGAACTTTTCGCTCCGAACCCGTTGGAGATGGATCTGACAAATGCTTTTATAAATGTTTCATTTATATTTTTTTACCAATATATTTCTTTATAATTTGGATTTTTTTTAAACTGTAAAGGCTCTATTTTTCATACTTTCAAGAAAAACTAAACTAGTTTTTTTTAACAATATAAAATCTGATTTATTTATAAAAAAAGTGTACAAAAAATTCTTTCTTAACAATACTTTAAACTGTAAACAGCTCGTCATTCTAAATTTATTGGCGTTTTTTGAGCTAGAGAAACAAGAATCTGCAGGAATTGCCTTGAACCTTCAAAATTTGGTGGAAAGGACAGCTGCCCCAACGAAAGTAAGTGAAGTAGCTATATTAAATTAAAAAAAAAAATGGACCAAAATGGGACAAAATCTTTAAAGAAGTATCATCAACAAGAGCAAAAGAATATTCCATAAGATGTTGATTGCAATACCATGCAATATAAACCAATGGTAACAATAGGAAACTTAATGTGTGCCAAAGTGATTAAACCAAATTTTAATAAATAAATAAACAAATTTTAAATAAAATATTACATGATATAAATCAAAGATCGTCATGGTCAGATAACAGATCTTTGCTCTCATCTTCGTCATCCGAATCAGTCACTATGACGGGGTTTATATCTGAAGCATCGCATATTCTAATTACGTCCCAAGCTTCTAGGATCTCTTTTTGGGAATGTAGTTTTGCCAATGCTCAGCGGTTATTTCGCCAAGTACCACCTCCCATGTTGCCAACACTTCAGAAGAGGTTCCTTTTAAAGCAGAAATATATTGGTCATATTTTTTTTGCACTCTGACCAAACCATTTCGATTGGATTATATTGACAATGTTACGGTGGGAGGCGAAGAACTTTATGACCAAAAGGTTTCACATATTCGTCAAGGAAATTTTTCTTTTCCAAACCTCTTTTTTTTTCTACCAAATCCCAGAGTTGGTCTTTCATAGCTGTCTCAGGAAAGGCAATATTTTCTTCGGAAAGCCACAGAATTAATATTTTTTGTGATAGATGATTTGATGAATGATAGCTAGCGTTGTCTATGATAATTAATAATTTGGGCGGCAAATTTGGAACAAGTTAATATTTAAACCATGTTTCGAAATTTTGGCGGTTCATGCTCTCATGGTAGTCGCCACTCTTTGTACCACTTTTAAAGACTAAACTAGCTCCCTTGATAAATCGTTTTTATTGCCGGCGTTGACGACGATATATCTATAACCTAAAAAAAATTAACGGTTTTAACATCGGCGCAAAAGGAAAAAAAAATGTTTTTATAGTATTAATTTAGATGTCTAGTATAATTAGAAACATATATTCACTTCATCCCATCACGAATTCAAATCCCAAGGCAATTCTTAAATCCAACCCTAGCACATTTATTAAAACGGAAAAAATGTTAGGGCGCAAGTGTAAAGGTATTGGTAATTGATCCCCTACCAATGTTTTTTTTTTTTAATAAAAGCAACTTTTACTCACCTTCACTGCTTTTTAAAGAGCTTGTGGCTTTGGTATCATCCTGCCAGGTATTTCTAAAAGATCCTTTACTAAATATCCATGTTTCAAGAAATACTGGAGTAAGACCGTTTTGAAGTAGATTCATATTTTTTGTGTATCCTCTGAAAAATTTAATTCTTTTATTAAAAACATCTGGTAAATCCATGAGATACTTTTGGTTGTTACTTTTCTTCCACTGAAAGCCAAAACTAATGAAGAAGTCAAAATGATTGCTCATTTCATCATTTAATTTTTGATGGAGAGATTTTATGGTAATATGCGCTTTAAGTGCATACATGCGATAAATTGTATACCGGATCTTGCGCTTTTTAAGTAGTCAGTAATTTTGATATGCTCCTTATTTGTTGTTGATGATACTTCTTTAAAACTTTTGTCCAATTTTGTTCCATATTTTTTTAAATTAAATATTGCTCTTGCACTCACTTTCGTTGCCGCAGCTGTCAGCTGTCCTTTTCACCACATTTTGAAAGTTCAAGGTAATTTCTGCAGCTTCTTGTTGCTTCTCTAGCTCAAAAAAAGCCAATAAATTTAGAATAATGAGCTGGCTTTGCTTGTTTAGTCGCTTATTTCCTATTTTTTCCGGCATTTTTACTTTTGACGCACGCAGATAATTTTTTTTTGACAATGCGGAATTTTAAACTTGGGAATTTGTCATTAATGTAACAAGTAACAGTTTAAATAAGAAAACACATGACTTTTTTTGGTAAATTTATTGTTTCTCCCTGCAAAAGTGTATCAGTTAAGGATGCAAAAAAATGTCGGAACTGCATATCCGAAAAAATTCAACTATAATTAAATTAAAGTTCTTAAGTCCCGTGGCGTCTCAGAGGACACGTTATCAAAAATAATTTATTTTTTGAATTAAGCAACTTAAAATATATATTTTTTTATCTATAATTTTTTTTATTTTGCTTCGTTTTGGTCAAAAAAAATAAAACCAATTTATTGTAGCTCGCTGGATCCCATTAAAAAAAACTTCTATAAATCAAATAATAATTTGAAAGTAAAGTAAACTATTAATGAAGTCCATACACTTGCAATGAATTCGTTTTTTTTTTCTCGAAAACAAAGCAAAATAAAACAAAACTCGAGGGACCAAAAAGTTGAATTTTTAGTTGCCTATTAAAAAAAATTAAACTTGAAAAAGTCAGTGGAGTACATTTTGTTTAATCCAATAAATTAAACATATTTGAACCACTCGGTATTGGAACCCAATAAATGTCACGAGCTATCAAGTAGGTCACTACATGCAATTCAGCAGATCAACGGCATGCGGGCCAAAAATGGGACTTGACTACCAGCACATTTTAGTTTTGTATTATATTAAAATTAGTATTTACCTATCAATGGTGGTACTCACTTCATCGTAACCACCAGCCACTTACAGGTCGCACACGAACCTGGACATTGATCCGGTTCGAAGGACCAATGTTCAGGTTCGTTCGCTGTAAGTGAAAGGTGGTTACGATGAAGTGAGTACTACCATTGATAGGTGAATACTAATTTTATTGACATATTTAAACACTTATATACAAAACTAATTCCTATAACAATAATACAAAAATAAAAAGTGCTGATAGTCAAGTCCCATTGCTGGCCCGCATGACGTCGATCTGCTGAATTGCATGTAGTTACCTTGATGGCTCGCGACGTTTACTGGGTTCCAATACCGGGTGGTTCTAATATGTTTAATTTATTGGATTAAACACCTTTTTTCACAATTATTTTCGTTTTTTCGTTAAGGTGTTTTCTGAGACACCACTAAATTAATAATTTTTATTTAATAAAGCCTAAATTACGCTCCTATTACCAGAAATACCACTTAAGATAATTACAAAAAAAATATTAAAAAAAAGCTTAACACCCTGTATTTAAAAAAGTATACATTAGGGACCCATAATAATAAAAAAAAAATATTTTTTTATATTTTTAAATGAGGAATTATCTCCTGAAATTGGGCCGTGCATTTTTCAAACACCCTGTATATCTTAATGTATAAAAGTTCATTAGCATTTTGTTTACTAGGTGAAGGTGTTAATAAAAAAGACAACTTTTTATAATTTTTTTAAAACTTATTATTAATGATTTTTTTACCAGTTTTAAAATTATAATTCGCACTTTCATACTTAAAATACTCCCAACAATTTTTTTTAAAGAAATCCTTAGTTTATAATTAATTTTTTAATGCCTTATTTATTTTTTATAACTTTATTATTTATATGTTTTTTATAATAAACCTAAGTTTTAAATCTATTTGCCCTTAAACTGTATTTTTTAAATAAAGGTTTTTTCAAAATTTTAGGTAATAAGTGTTTAAGCCTTTTTGTAATGAAAAAACTAATTTAACATACGTATTTAAAATGTTTAAGCGATAGAAAACATTTAAGCTAACTAGAGGTTTTTCATAAGGCCAAAATATTTGACATGATTTTAAAGGAAAGCTAGTAAGATTCCATACTCTGTAAAAATATTTATTTGCTATTTTTAAAATTTTCTTATTTTTCTTTTTTTTTCTGGTAGAAGTGCAAAAAACTACAGGATATTTACTTTATTAATTTTTTTTTTTGAAATTTTATTTAATTTAAAAAGCAAATTGCACATTTCTTAGATAACAGAAAACATTAACGTCACTGGGGTCTTCTTATGACCATAAAATTGACTGAATTTTAAAAGTAAACTAAAAAGGTTACACATTATTTTAAAAAAATATTTTTTAGTTATATTTTAAATTTTATGGTTTGTTGTTCTTTAACAGGACTTTATTTTTTTGCATTGGTTTACAATTAAAACTATTTTAATACTTGCCTATAATATTGATTTTGTTTGTTTTCTTTATTGCCTATTCATATGCTTTGCAATAAGAAGGAAAGCCATTGGACGTAAAAACAGTTTTGTAAAATAGCTGTCAAACAAACAGACAAACAAACAAACAAACAAACAAATAAACAAACAAACAAACAAACAGACAAACAGATAAACAGACAAACAGACAAACAGATAAACAGACAAACAGTCAAACAGACAAACAGACAAACAGACAAACAGACAAACAGACAAACAGACAAACAGACAAACAGACAAACAGACAAACAGACAAACAGACAAACAGACAAACAGACAAACAGACAAACAGACAAACAGACAAACAGACAAACAGACAAACAGACAAACAGACAAACAGACAAACAGACAAACAGACAAACAGACAAACAGACAAACAGACAAACAGACAAATAGACAAACAGACAAACAGACAGACAAACAGACAAACAGACAAACCTACAAACATACAAACATAGAAACAGACAAACGGACAAAAAGACACACAGACAAACAGACAGACAAACGGACAAACGGACAACGAACACACGAACACACGAACACATGAACACGCAAACATACGAGCATGCAAACATACATACACTTAAAAAGGTTGTATATTTGTTTGAAAGCCCTAAGAGATTGTCATATGTGAATATCATCAGCACTTATAATAATAATATATACATACATGTATGTCGAATTGACAAGCTCTTTTTTTTTAAATTGGTTAAAATAATATTTGATTTTTGTATATTTTTGGTCACTCTTTATATAACTGAGGTATAATGGAAATTCTGGCACTCAAAAAAATAATTCTGTAAGTGACAATTAGGGTGCACAGTAGTTTTAATTTTTTATCAAAATGTCCGTCTTCCATCTAACTTTACAGCTAAAAATATTTTAAATTTTTTTAAATAAAATTAGGGACAAAACAAAAGTTGCGTAAATTACCGCATATACGAAATGGGCTAAACTAAGCTGCACATTGTCGAAGTAATTTGCATATGTAAACAAGCACCAACATAAATGAATATGTTATGAAAATTTGCGTTAAGAGGCGCGGGTTTTAGTTCTGGTTAGTTCTATTCCCGTCCAGTTTTAATTAATCTACGGAATCTAATCAAAATCTTTCATGCCTTTTAAATATATCCCATTAAATTATCTTATACATATAAAAAAAAACTTAACTTAGACACCATAATTTTTTTTCGGTAGTTATAATTAATACTGCTGTTATTTTTATCGTTGGTTTTTTAAATATATACAGGGTGTTTCTTAATAACATGCTAATATTTAGGGGGGTGATTCTAAGACCCATTTGAAGAAAAAAACGTCATGTATGTCCTAAACGTCTTATCTTTTGAGATACAGGGTGTTAAAATTTCCAATACCTGATGTAATTGATTTCTTTGTGCGTTCACGGTTATTTTCTGTTACTATTCCGAAATGTATGAAGATTACCTTAATTTCCTAATTTTAACGTTTAAATGTTATCTTATTAAATTAATTATTGTTCAAAGTTATATAAATCGTTTTTTCTCGTCAACCGTCGCGCAACCGCGACAGTAAATTTTAAAACATCTTTTTTTTTCTCCAAAATTAGTTAGTATTAGGAACAATTTTGAAAACATCAGCAAAAACTCTAACCAATTCTGCATTAGTTGAGTTAAGGACTTTTTGTCGTATTTCTGATAATAAGGGTGGGGGAAGATGATAAATAATGCACCTTTCAAATAGCTCTATTTCATACATCTTCTATCGAAAGTAGTTTAAGTGGATACTCGTTTAAAAGACAATTTAAAGCTTCAATAACACTAAAATCTTGGACTTCCATTGTCTTCATTTGTTAATTAATACACAACGTTTCGGTTAGTGATGCATTTCCAACCGTTTTCAAGTGATAAAGATACGTTACAATTTAAAGCTCTTTTAAATGTCGTTCTTTTTGATATCGGCTAGTTTGTAGTTTATCAACCAGAGGACGTTGTTTAAGAAAAACTTGGTTTTTTAAGATTTTGTTGAGAAAGTTAAATACAACGATATGATTTTTATTGTACGTTTAGGAGAAAAGAAAAATACCTACACTTTGGCAAAAACCGCGTTTTGATATCTGCATTTGTTTTCAAGTTATTGAAAAATATCCTGTTTTTAAAATGATAAAATTAAAAATTGTAAAAAGAGTCTTTACAACAAAGTAAACGAATAATTACTGTAAAGTAAAAGAGCAAATACTGGAAAGTATGTTAAAGTTTATATTGTATTCCCTAGAGAACAGAATGAACAAATAAAAACATGAAATTGCGTTATTGGGGCATTTATTAACTCTACTTTTAATGTTAGTCAAGTAGGCATGGAAATAAAAACAAGAACAAGAGATTGGAAAACATGAATTATTTAAATTAAGAATTGTCATTTTCAATCCAATTTTTAAATGGGTATTTCTTTATTAGAATCTAATCCGCATAAAAAATTAGAATTTTAAATAAATATATCGAACTGACAACTGTCAACTTAAAAAAATCATATCTTCGTAATTTCTCGTCCTTGTTTTTATTTCTAGGCCTACTTGGCTAATATTTAAATACAGGTTAATAAATGCCCTAATAACTGCATTTATATATTTTTTATTTTTCATTTTGTTCTCTGGTGGATACAATACAAACTTTAATATTCTTTCAAATTTTTTTTTTGCTTTACAGTAATTAATCTTTTGTTTTGTGACAAAGATTGTTTTTATTATTGTTAATATTATGTATCAGTTAAAAAACAGGTTACCTTGAAATAACTCGAAACCTATACAGATATCAAAACGCAATTTTGTCGAGGTGTAAATATTTTTTCTCTTTTAAATCTACAATAAAAATCGTATAAAAACCGGGTTTTCCTTAAACAACGCCCTCTAGTTGGTAAACTACAAACTAGCCGACATCGAAAAGAACGACATTTAAAAGAGCTTTATATATATTTTTTACGAGTATCACTTGAACTACTTTCAATAAAAGATGTAGAAGATAGAGCTATTTAAAAGTTGCATTATTTATCATCTCCCCCCCCCTTATTATTAAAAACACGACAAAACGTCTTTAACCAAACTGATGCAGAATTGGTTACTGTTTCTGCTGATGTTCTCAAAATTGTACCTAATACAAGCAAATTTTGAAAAAAAGGTTTTTTAATTTGTGGCGAGCTCGCGGTAGCTTGAGAAACTTAAAAATAATTTTCAGCTATTTCCCTTGATCACTTTTACCAAAAATATGTTTTTCTCAACGCTGTGCAATAAATAGTTTCCGAGATACAGCTGGCGTCCTTTCTTATTTGGACACCCGGTACATGTGAAACAGTCTTTGTAAATCTACCAAGTATTAATTATTTTTTAAATCTGGCAGGTTATGTGTAAGTTACAAATATATGCTTTGTCTTTGAGTCTACCTATCCTATAGTTTATTATTTTTAAAATATTTAGGGATACGTGGTTGTTTAACTCTATTTATTTCACATACATGTCCTTTGTTTCCAAGTCGACCTACCTATTACCCCTTTTAAATCCCATAACCAAAGAAAATTAGGCATGTTTATTAGTATCGTATATCAAGTGTAACTAATTAGCGACGGAGGTAAAACATCATGTAGTTTTGTGTCTAAAAATAACTCAATTGGGAGTTGAGTGAACACAGAACAGGCAATAAAGAAATTTCGTTTTATTTCAAACACAATACCTAATTAATTTTATTGATTGTAATGGCTTTTTCAACTAATTTTACCCTTCTAAAAAGCTGCTCACACAAAGCAAATTAAATAAAGACCGAACTTAATTCATGCCACCCAAATCTTGTTTTTCTGGATTAATGGTTTTCTGGGCTATTTATTTTTTCTTTATTTCTGTGCATAATTACTTAATTAGTAGTGGCTACAATTTTTTTAAGAAATTACTTAAGCTTTAAATTTCCAGGGATTTAATGGTTTAGCTAGTAAATAAATGTTTACTTTTTATTTGCTTTAACCTACTTGGAAACCATTTTCTTAGGGATGCAATTTTCAAATGGACCAACCATTTTTGAGCTGTAACAAGAGGCTTTATTTATGTTTGGAGCCGCATAATAAAAACAACAGGAATTTCTCGGGGGTAATATCCCTAGTGCATTTAATTTTTTCGAAAAAATTCGGAAAAACGAGTCTCTAAGTAATTTGTTTTAACAAATAGCATGAGCGAGAGTGGTTTTAAAAATCCGAGTCGAAGACGAGGATCTTTCCACTTTCGCGAATGCTATTTGTTAAAACAGATTACTTAGAAACGAGTGTTCCAATTTTTCCACAGGAAAAATTAGATGGACGAGGGATATTTGGTAAGATTACTTCCTGAGTTAAATAAACATTTTATTTTAATATAACATTTTTTTTATTAAAACAATAAAAACAATAATTAATAAGAACAATATAACTTTCAAGCTAGGAAAGGTAATTACTTCAAACTCATTTTAAATTACAATTAATATGAAAATTACAATTATTGTAGGTTACAGAGTATTGTTAGCCATATCGGTTAAATTATTTTTAATTATGTTTGTAGTAGCACTATTCTCTATGTTGCTGTGAGGAGTGTCAAACGATTGATGGTGTTGGCTCGAAGAAGTGTCTATTTTCTGTCTTTTCAAGGGAGCTTCGAAGCTTGTAGATGGTACATTATTTTGGTCGGTTCTTAAGGTAGTGATGATATTTCAATGATGTTGACTGTCCATTTGTAGATACGGCTGGATAGACGCAGCTTTAGAATGCCCTGTGATTTGAATGAGTTGCTGCTCGCCAACACCGGCCTTTGCCAGATTAGTAACAGCAGTTGATCGCATAGAATGTTTAGATATTTTAACTTCTGTCGTGTTCATACCTGTTTTTTGGGCTGCGTCTTTTGCCCATTTTGACAGTTCATTTCTTTCAATAGTAATGTTTCTAAGCCATCCAGTGCTACGATTGGATTGCCAAGCTGAATTTGGTGTCAAAAACAATCTATTTGTCGTTATTCTAGACGTTCGTTTGTTTAACAGGGATTTGAACAAACGTACCGGACAAAACTCAGGGTTTTTTGAATTAGGAACAAGCCACTTGCTATCGCACAGATTTTTTGCACCACCTTGTGCAGTTTTGCTGAAGACTGTGCTATACTTGATTCTTCCTGAAACAAGGAATACATAATTTGACTTAAATGTCAAAATATATTTTGTAGTGTGATTTAAAAGTAGATGTATGTAACTTTAATTTTTTGGAAAAGCAAAAGGAATTTTAGTGGTTATATATCGTTTTTGATTTTTTGATTTTTTTTTACAAAAATATTACAACTAGCAAATTTTGGATGCTAAAAAATGGAAAAACGTGATTTATACAAGGTATTGCAAAAAAGACATTAAAAAATTGCGAAAACACATTTTACGCCAAGATAAAAAGTATGCGCACATATTTTGTTTTGATATAAGCGTTTTTTCTGTCAAGTTACAATACACATTTACAGATTTTGTTGCAAAATTAAAAAGCAATATCTCACCGGTTTTGATTCCATAATTATCAATTTCTTTTTTAAAATGTTCTGTTAAGCAACGAGACGGTGCAACACGGTTGGGGTTGTCTCATCCCATAAGGACACCATCTTGTAGTAGTCGTCCATATTTAAAGAAGCTGAACTTGTTTTCCTTTTTTCTTCATGTTTCTGGAGACTTCTCCTTTTCGCATTTCGAGCGTCTCTAGCTGGCTTAAAGGTAATGTCGTGGAATGGGTCGAACACGATATTAAATTCTTGAAAATATTTTTCCTGCAGTTTTTTGGCAACGATATTCCACATTACTTTTACACACAGTTCTCTGTAGTCTTCCCCGTTAGCTTTACGCATGTTCCATGCCCAGTCCTTAAGGATTAAATTGCCTGTAGTTGTTGTCTGGAGTAATTGGTAATTTTTAGCTTGGCAAAATTCCATTAATTGCTTCCAGATCGATGTGTGAGTTTTCTGAGTATTTAGTGGAACACTATTTTCAACAGCCGCATTAATTTTACTTTCGGAAACATTTTCAAACCGATTCATTTTCAGTTTCAGTTAAAAAATTAATAAATTCGTAAGCGTCGTTTGTGATCTTTGTTGTTGGTAACGGTACATAGCAACACAGCATAGAAACCATCAAGTTTGTTTTTACAAGGCAACTTGTCAAACTTGCATGAAATTTTTCGATTTTTTTTCCGGAAAAACTGCTGACAGCTAAGTTGACAGTTGTTAAGTAATTTTTCCACTTAAAATTTATATTTGACATACCAATTTTTGATAGCGATTGGTCAAAATTAATAGGAAGAAAATAATCGTTGAAAATTACTTTATTGTTGCTCAAAATATTCGCCCACACTTTTGCATGTTTCCAACCTCTTGTCTGAACATTTTTCCATTCCTAATGAGACAACTTTAAAAAATGCTTTTAGAATGGATTAATGGCTTCTTTCCTATGAAAATCATTGCCCACGCATTTATTTTTTGGGTTTAAAAAAAAACATGAATTTGGTGTTTTGAGTGCTCAAATGGTCTGTTGTTATACCAGATGTGCGATAGCTGGCATTGTTTTGAAGAAGAATTATCTGATGACGCTTGTTTGTTTTAATTATGTCACCAAAGAATTCGGTTAAAAAAATAGTTATGTAACAATTAAAATAAATTATTCTACGTTTCTCTAAAGGCGCTGTTAATAAATGACCAGTTTAAAAAAAAAACAAGCGCCAATCTTTTTGAAGTGCTTCAAGCATAGACAAGTTTTGTTGGATTTGGTTTATCTTGAAACAGTTTTGAACCGCCACTGTATATTAAAGCTTCTGTTAGTACTAATTGATACAAGCCAAATTATGTAGGATCTTACGGAAAAAACTTTTTTCAGGGCCAAATGATTATGTAATATTTTATAATATGTGCTATTGGAATTAATGCCTAAGCTTGCCCTTAATCTTAGTAAAACTTGGTTGTGGCTGTGTGCACGTAAGAATTTAGGGAATGAAAATGAGACTTTGTATTTCGTGCAAATTTTTATTTAAAAATCCTAGCAGAGCGCTTTTGGTTTAACCATCATCAGTGCTATTCGTCGTCAAGCTGGAGTCGTAGCAATTTGAGCCAACAAAACATGTAGAGGACTTTAGTAAACTATCACATTATTACATAAAAACATAAAATAAAATAAAAGTCGAACAACAGTGATTTATGTTACATTTTCCCTTTTTAAAGAGTGATTTTTTTTTAAATTTACCCTTTAATAGGGGAAAATGTAACATAAACCACTGACGTTTGACTTTTATTTTATTTTATGTAATAATGTGATAGTTTACTAAAGTCCTCTACATGCTTTGTTGGCTCAAATTGCTACGACTCCAGCTTGACGACGAATAGCACTGATGATGGTTATACCGAAAGCGCTCTGCTAGGATTTTTAAATAAAAATTTGCACGAAATACAAAGTCTCTTCATTCTTTTAATCTTAGTGGCAGCTTCAGGATTTTTATATAATTTTATCTAAAACGTAAGACATTAGACACGTACCAAAAAAATACTGGATGTTACTGGCCTCAAAGAAAACACTTTGGTAAAAAAAATATTTGTTTTTTGAAATTGCGAAAAAAACTTGATTTTTTGCAGCGCTCCCAAACAAAATTTAAAGCTTCACAACCGAATCCTCTATTTTTATTTTTTCGTAAATTTAATCAAATTTTATTGTTAAATTTTAAATTTCGCAAAAATACCTGCATTGTTATTAAAATTATATTTGACATGTTTGCATAAGAACATTGTTGAGTAAAAAATTCAACTGGCTACGGTTTTAATTAAAAAAAAAACATAGATAACTTGCTAAATTTGAAATTTAACGGTAACATTGGATCAAATTTATAAAAGAAATAAAAAATACAAATGATTCACTTTTGAAACTTATAATTTTTTTGGGAGCTCTGCAAAAAAAATCAACGCAAATTCCATAACGAAAATTTTCTTTACCAAAGTGTTCCCCTTGAGGCCTATAGCAGATGGTAAAGAAGTAAAGAGCAACATAATCCAATTACCTTTATTGATTTTAATGAACCCCTTAACTCTTTTTTCTCTTTTAATAAGCTGCTTACACAAATGAAATTAAATAAAAACCAAAGGTACTTAATGCCGATAGATTCTGTTTTTAGGCATTTATGGTCGTATAAATGCTTTGATTTCTCTTAATTAAATTTAATAAGGATTAATAATATTATTAATAATAACCCATAGGGAGTAGTGTGGTTACTTTGGGAAGTGACGCTCCCACGGATACGACTTAATATTGCGAGCGCGGCCGAGAGATATACAATACACGTTGTCATGAAAACACGACGAAGCGCCACTGATAATTGCACTAATCCAAGGTTTTTGATCCGGTCTGGCATAATGCGCTTCCTTACAAATTTTCTTCTTGCATTCTTTTGCCAAAACTTTGTTCTAAAATATTTAGTTTCCCTTTAGTAGATGTATATCTAAAATGGCAAATAGTTACTCTTTTAGCTTGGACCAGATCAATGCGATATCTCTAGGGTTACTGTTGACACCAACTCGATAGTTCTTTTCCATTTGATTTATAGGTTTGCTAATGACAGCACCCTTCACTCTAGTATTTATCGTTTAAGCTGCCTTTTAAGTCTGTTTCACGCTAATAAAAAATCTGTAACTAATATTAAAAAATGCCCGGTATTTTAACGCCTTTAATATAATTATACTCCCTGCTGCAAAAAAGTCTTACAACTCTTATTCTCTACTTACGAAGCGGCCAGGTCCTGCAAAATAAAAATAAACAATAACCTTGAGGGCATCACTTTTGATTATAATCTCATATAGCATAAACACATAGCCGCTTTAAAAAAGTTTAAATTTCTCCTTTTAGTCAGAAAATATTTTACCACTTTTAAAGCTGTACACACAAATCCAGTCCCTACTTAGAATACTGTTCCCATGCTCCCACAATACTTAGCATTCTTTGATCCGTTAAAAAAAGAGTCGTAGGGGATTTATTATTTCTTAAGAGCTATTTTTGCGGCGTTGACCCGTAAGAATTAGCCGGTATAATTTTTTCGTTTCCAGTTCCCAATAGGAAGTGTCATATTTATAAACCTCTTTGTAATTCTGGAAAGGCCACAAACCTTTAATTTTGTCCACTTTTTCTTGAGTATTAAAACTGGAAAACTTGCTGCCTTAAAGATATCTTTCTTTTATCCAAACTTCGAAATCTTTTATTCGCGGATTGTTCTTCTACACAATGTATAAAAGTGCAAATGCCATAAGATAAGTACTATTGTACAGTCCTAAAATTAAAAAAAAAAAACCAAATAAGCTTAACACAAACAACAATATAAAATAAGCTTTGCTTACGTTTCTTTAAAAGTGTTAGACAATGTTATGGTTTCAATAACACTCAAATCTTGGATTTCCATTGTCTTTATTTGTTAACTGATACACAACGTTTTGGTTAGTGATGAATATCTTATATACTATCCGGCTGCCAATCCCTGATTTCAACGTTTCACGTCGTTCCGTATGTTTTTTGTGCTCTATTTTTAGTTGTCTTTTTGTTTTCCCGATGTATACCTCACCACATTCACAGGGAATTTGGTAAATACAGTCATTTTTTTGAAACATTGTTGTCCGGTCTCGTCTTAGTAAGAATACTTCTCAGGTGGTTTGGGATTTAAATATTTGCTCCTGTGGGGTGTAACCTACCCACAATGGACAATATTTACACCAGAATTCCAATCACTCTAACGAAACGAAGCAAGGAGTCATACGTACTCTATATAACGGGGCAGTAACCTTATGTAACAGTAAGGAATCTCTACAGGCCGAAATAACTAATATAATTAGGGATCTCAAGAAAAACGGCTACAGTGAGAGATTGCTTAAGAAAACAATGGATAAATATCAGACAAAAAACTAATTTGAACAAGACTCCACAGGACATGACTATTCCGTTTATTAAGGAAACTTCAGAAAAGATCCGCAGAATAGCGAATAGGTATAATATTAAAACAGTATTTAAATCCCAAACCACTCTGAGAAGTATTGTTACTAAGACGAGACCGGACAACAATGTTTAAAAAAATGACTGTATCTACCAAATGCCCTGTAAATGTGGTATACATCGGTGAAACAAAAAGACCAGTCAAAATTAGAGTGAAAGAATATAAAAAACATACGGAATGAGGTAAAACGTCGAAATCAGGGATTGCCGAACACGCATGGTCAAAACAACACCGTATACAATGGTCGGAAGCAAAAATTATTCATAAAGAAACTCACTGAAAGAGAAGAAAATTTAAAGAAGCTGTAATCATTGCAAAAAACCAAAATGTATTTAGCAAACCTAGTGTCGACATTCCGAATATATGGCTGCTGTTGCTGAACCGTGACAAGTCGGTCAAGCTTCGGTGAACAACGGATAGTATATAAGGTCGTAGCTTTTAAGAATAGTTTTTAGTTATCACTTGAAAACGGTTGGAGATGTATCATAAAGGCCGACTTCTCGTGTTTTATATGTCTTCTAAAATATGCCAATATACATATTATAAACTGGATTGTAGTGGTTTTATTGCAAATGTAGAAACCACCCTCGATATATTACAGGAGATACATCAGTAGCTAAAACGTTGTGTATCAATTAACAAATAAAGACAATGGAAGTCCAACATTTTAGTGTTATTCTTATTCTCTACTTACGAAGTCGTCAGGTCCTGCAAAACAAAACAAAAATATTAACCTTGAGGGCATTACTTTGCATAATGATCTCAAGTAGCATAAACACATTACATTTATAGCCGCTTTTAAAAAAGTGTAAATTGTTCTTTTTAGCCCGAAAATATTTCTTCATTTTTAAAGCTGTATAGACAAAAACAGACCCTGCTCTCATGCTTCCAGAATACTTGGCATTGTTGGCTTTGTTTAAAAAAGAGTCGTAGGGGATCTAATATTTCTTGAGAGCTATTTTTGCGGGTTCGACTTGTAAGAATTAGCCGGTATTATTTTCCCTTTACCGTTTTCAATAGGACAACAAGCAATGCTATATTTATAAATCTCTTTGTAATCCTGGAGAAGCCCCAAACCTTTAATTTTTTAAACTTTTTTTTGCCGGTAGTATCTAAACTGGGAAACTTACTGCTTTAAAAACATCTTTATTTTATTTTATATTAAACTCCGAAATTTTTAATTCTCCTATAATAAAATGCTTCTTTTTTCTCCACAAGGTATTAACGTACAAATGCCATAAGCCAAGTATTATTGTAAAGTCCTAAAAGAAAAAGAAAAATAAGCTTAACACAACCAACAATATAACATAACAAGGACTGCTAAAATTTTTGATTCTAGTCAAAGGAAAGCTGTCTGTCCTATTGTTGATCCCACGCTCACTGGAAAGTGTCTGCTCTTACTTACCGACGGGCTCTGGAGATCTGTCAATAAGTAATCCAAGAATATCCCCAGTAATCCAATATCCAGACTGTGGAACTTGCTGTCAGCAGAAATATTTTTCTTTTTCTCCAAATCTCCAAATATTTAAGTCCCATGTTAATAAACTACCACATCTTGGGCTATCCCAAGATATAAAAAAGGTATATTATTTTTCTTGTACTTTACTACAGCAACCCCTACTTTGAAAAAGTAATTAGTACTCCTTATGAAAGTAACGGCTTTATGGCCTAACATTCTCTCCCCTATATTTTTCATTTATTATCGTTTAAATTCATTTTGATCTTGGATGAGGCAATTATATATTCCAAAAGAGCTAATAAATCCCAAAGAAAGACCTTTTTCTAAAAGATATTAAATTTCTCTGAGCATATTGCCATCAAATAATGGGATACCCGCCAGGTTGGATGCAAAATATCGGTTTCGTTAATATAATTAGTAATGGTAGATATAAAGCACTTGTAAGAGCTCATATTGGGTGTTATTTCTACAAGGATAGAGAAGCCCTTTTAAATTTTACTGTGTTAGATTAAACGGTAAAAATATAAACATATCAGCTGTCGATGTACTAGAGTTATTTAGTTTAACTTGTACTTACTATAAGGTAATTTAATAGCTATTTATACAGGGTGTCAAAAAAGTCTGGAATATTGCAAATATCTTCCAAGCCGCTCTTAATTTTTCGACGAAAATTTAGCTGGCAACACAATTTTAAAAAAGGCGTCAGATAAATGTAATTTCACTTTCCAAAGTATACAGGGAAAGCCAAAAAGTAGTATCACCTTAGGTTTTTTAAATGGAAACCCCTGTATATTTTTATGTATTCGAATAGATCTTTTCAAGCCAATTTCAATGGTATACAGTATTATGTGTTTATCTGTCAAACTGATCACGCATTTGATTTCTAATTTTGATTTTTAAGTGATCAATGTTTTCCGGCCTATACAGGTACTTATCTGTTAATGTCAGTTGACTTAAATGACATTTTGTGTCAAATTTCTAATTACAACAGTAGTCATTTTAATTAGTAGAACGATGGCTTTAACTGAAAAAGAGAAAATTGAGATACTTATGGTGATTGGATACGGTGATCACAAGAGATCACAAGCAGAAGTGTGTGATTTATTTAATCATATTTATCCGAATCGACCCGCAATTACTCAATCGTTTGTAAGTAAATTGCTTAAGAAATTTAACGAAACGGGAAGTGTAAATCACAGACCCAAATCAGGCCGACCGAAAACAGCTACTGGTGGTGATACGGCAATGTTCAAGAGAATCCCACTCAATCGCTTCGCCAATATGGACTGGATCATAATGTTACTTACTAGTCTGTCAAAAATTTATTTGGAAGTGAAATAATTCGTCCGTTTAAGATTCATTTGGTTCAGGAACTTACAGAGGATGATTTCGATAGACGTGCAGAGTTCTGCGAAATTATGATGGAGAGGTGCAATGCTGAGCATAATTTTTCTCAAAATATTCTCTTTTCTGATGAAGCTACGTTTATGCTTCATGGTATTGTCAACAGACATAACTGTAGATATTGGTCTGCAGTCAATCCCCGATGGATGGCCGAAGCACACACGCAAAGACCACAAAAAGTGAATGTCTGGGCAGGTATCATAGGTCATAATATTATCGGACCATTTTTTATTGCGGGAAATCTTATATCAGAACTTTATTTGGAATTATTGCGTGAACATGTCATTCCACAGTTAGAAATCCTATATCCAAATTGAAGAGACATTTGGTTCCAACAAGATGGTGCTCCCGCACATTTTGGTTTGCAGGTGCGTCAGTTCCTGAACCGAGAATTTCCAAATCGGTAGATAGGGAGAAAAGGCGCTATTGAATGGCCTGCCAGGTCTCCGGATTTAAATCCTATGGACTTTTATTTGTGGGGGGATTTAAAAAATAAAGTTTATAAAGATAGGCCGGAAAACATTGATCACTTAAAAATAAAAATTAGAAATCAAATGCGTGAGATTCGTTGGAATACTTTTGATAACCTGTTACGAGAATTTAGGGAAGGCTTGGATATTGTCTAGCTAACAATGGCAGACAATTTGAACATTTGATAAAGTAGTGTAATCTAATTGTTACTGCAAGACGTGTTCCCGTTTGTAAAATTTCAGTTTGGAATTATGTTTTTGGTCGTTTATTAAAACTTGTCGTTTTAAAGAAATAAAACCTGTTAAAGTTGAAACATCTACATAATTTACTTTGTTTTTATGTTCCTATTTAAAATTAGCTCTCAAGTGCTTTGTAGAAATTATAGCTTATTCGAAAAATTTTAAATCGTATAATTCGATCAGTTTGACAGATAAACAAATAAAACTGTATACCGTTGAAATTGGCTTGAAAAGATCTATTCGAATACATAAAAATATACAGGGGTTTCCGTTTAAAAAACCTAAGTTGATACTACTTTTTGGCTTTCCCTGTATACTTTGGAAAGTGAAATTACTATCTGACGCTTTTTTTAAAATTGTGTTGCCAGCTAAATTTTCGTCGAAAAATTACGAGCGGCTTGGAAGATATTAGCAATATTTTTTGACACCCTGTATAATAAGTGCAGTATAAGCTTCATTAAAATAACGAGTGTTTAATATTGCCTCGACGAGGATGCAGACCGAGTCGGAGTAATCACACGAGTATTGTAATGAACTGATACCGCACGAGTTATTTACAAAATTTTATCTACAACCGCAGATATTAGTAAAAACATGATTTTTTAAATTTTAAATTTGTTCACGTCATGCAGTGACACAAGGTATGTGTACCAGTACCTTTACCTTTACCTATTTTGAGTCCAAAAAAATCAAACTAAATTGTAATTAAACTGCTTTTTTGACAAGGCCGTTTGTGTGATGTTTAACACAAATTATTTGACGCAAGAATTTTGCATTTTCGATATTTCACTAAAATTAGTCATTTCAACCAGAAATAAGTAGAATGTGTTATTATTCCCTTCTCTCCGACATAGAAGAGACAACGCAAATGGAAGTTGGCTTCGCTGTTGCCGTCAATATCAAAAGAAAAATCAAACGAGTATACCAAAAATTTGTCGATTGATGTTCCAAAAAAAAAGAGGTTTTAAGAAAAAGTTTTTTTGGCTTATTTCGAGACGATATCGACGAAATACAGTTGTTTCAGCCTATGGGCTATTTACCCAATGCTAGTCATCGCTACAAAGAACAATTTGGATATAAGCAAGTTCGAACAGTTACAAGCACTCCTAAAACAGAAAAGCAAAGGATATAAGCCGAAGAAAAGCAAGACATTGTCAAAAGTGACATTGCTCAGTTCCCTGCCACAGCCGATGATGGAAAATTTTTGCTCATTAAGGTAAGAATCTAAAGTTTTTATATTTTTAAAAAGTATCTGCGAATAAAAGACCAGTTTAAAATTGTAGTGACTTTTTGCCGCTGCGCCAAGACTCACGGATCACACGAGATTTTTTGTAGGTTACAGAAAAGGCAGCATACGTCAGCCCGTTGGTATCAATACGTTTGGCAGCATGCCGAAAGCTAAAGCTACTTTTTTTTTTAATTTGCCACACCCAGAATTATATACCGGATACTGTTTCCGTCGTTCATTCACATCACTGTTGGCAGATTCTGAAGCAGACCTACTGACTGTCAAATGCCATGGTAGATGGAGAAGCAGCAGTGTGGCTGAAAGTTATATTGATACCTCTGAAAAGAACAAAAAAAAATTTGCAAAAAAATTTTTAGTTGCGAAACCTTCAATCTGCTGTAGTTTCTGTACCTCGTCTTCCTTCCTTAGCAGCTAATGCCGATTACCCAGGCATCCACCCAAACAAGTTTTACTATTCAGAATATGCCGAAGGTTGACTCTGGTGTGAATTTTACTCTCAATATTTATAATCAATAATTTTAAAATGTAAATTGTATTGTATAATATTAAAAATAATAAAAAATGTGCCTAAAAATTCTGGTTTTGTCAAAATGCCTTATGTAATAAGATAAGCATCAAAAGTAGGTGCGAACAGGGAAGGATAGGCTCTGGCGGGACACCGCGAATTTCGGTAAGCCGGTCGGGCCTTTAGACCAAACTTTCCTTACAAAATTATTTTTTTAGAAACCGTGAAAATAGTTTTTTCATATTATTATAAGACCAAAAAAATGTCAATGACTTAGTTCCAATATTAAATCTCGGATAAGAGTAGAGCGAGCAGATTTTCATGTCACGTGACATAAAAATCTGCTCGGGTCGTTCGTATCCGAGATTTAATATGGGAACTTAGCTAATATACAGATTTTATTTACAAAAAAAAAGTTTTATTTCACAGTAGATTAAGTAGATCGGTTCAGCTGTCACGACGTCCAAATTCTTTACGAAAGGGGCCAGTAAACTCCTTAATAACTTTATTTAATGGAGAAAATGTATTAAGTCAATTTAAGATATAAGAATGTTGTTATTTTATTATTATTTTCTTTATAAAGGGCAAGTCTGTAACTTGAAATAAATTCAATAAATATTTTTTTTTTTTTAAACAAGCTCGGGACCGTCAATTTGTGTTTTGAAAAGCGCTCTTTTCTATGAAAAAATATACAGTATGTTTCAAGATGAGATAGGCGTTATGATTTTTTTAAAATCAAAACCCAAGTTTTTTAAAGGTATTTTTAAACGCATATTAAGTTACATATAACTAACTGCCCATTTTTAAATTTTTCTTCGTTGTCGTTTGCAAAATATTAAATGCCAGAATTTTACCTAAAAGCATAAAGGGTTTTTTTATACATTAATACTATTAATTTCTTTACTACATCGTAAAAATTTGGGGTAAAAGGTTTTTGACTTTCGCAAATCGATCTCGTATACTTAAATTTCGAATTTCCACATATAGGTTTTAAAACTTCTTTATGTACACCCTATACTCTTATAGCCTTACACAGAATAAAAAAAAAATAATTTTTGATCATATGTCACCAACGTAAAAATTTGACAGCTGTTATTCTGTTACGATGTCGATATCAAAAATTTCATAAACCTTTTTTTGTTTACAATGGTATTTTACATTATCGAGAGTGACTTCTGATAATAAAGTGTGTGTCATAAACCAAACTATTCGTAGAAGTCGAAAACCCATTACCCCAAATTTTTAGCATGTATGGAAGAAACATTATCAATGTGAATAAGGTATGTTTCGTTTAAATCAGAAAAAAAAATGACATTGGGGTTAGGTCTAACTTAATATGGACTTCAAAAATGCCGGGATTTCGATTTAAAGAAAAAAATCGATAACGTCTTATTTCCAATCTGAGACATCTGTCTTGATATTGGTTTTATAGAGAAGAGAGTTACTAAAAACACTAATCGACTGGTCCGGGACTTCTTTCAAAAACTAACTCCTTATTAATTATTATTAATAATAACACAATAAATTTATGGACTTGCACTGAATGTATCATAACCTACTTAGAAATTTGGTGCTAAACGGTTTGTTTTTCTTTATATTTTTTCAAATATAATATTTCTTACTTATACTTTTGGTTTGTAGCTTAATTGAGATGTTTTTTATTTACTTAAAAACAGTATTACGCGATTTAGCAAAAATATTGGTCGCACAAAAAAAATATCCCGGGCCGACTTAACTTTGCCAAACCGCACCACAATTTTTTTTTGGGGTCAGCAAAGCCATTGAATTTAAAACTTAATTGAAATAAAATCCAAATACCCGATACAAAATGGACTAAAGAAGACATTTTTCTTAACAAACTTTAAAAATCTGTTTTTATATTAAGTATTTATATTTCGAAATAAATTGTATTTCCCTAATTTGATTCGGACCTACTTTTGATTACGTTGATGTTGGTTAGTTTAGTGTATATTTAAAAAAAATCCTTTTTTTATTATTCTGATAGTATACAGGGTGTCCGAGAAAATTCGGAAAATCTTTTGAAAATGAAAAAGAAACACGTAAAACGCGTACAAAGTTTCGGGTATTTTCGTGAACAATTCTATATACGTTGTAGCTTTAAGGGTAGTTTTTGTTATCACTTAAAAACGGTTGGAGATACATCACTCACCGAAACGTTGTGTACCAATTCACAAATAAAGAGAAGGAAATTTATGGGTTTTAATGTAAATATGGTTTATTTTTTGTAGCAAGTTATAAAACTACGTTATTTCTTGTACAAAAAAGATACCTTCGACTTCGATAGAATGCACCGTTTCCAAGTTATTACCCTTAAAGAATTACATAACTTCTCGAAATAAGCGAAAAGAAGCCTTTACTAACGATTATTAATTCTTATTTCGGTTTTCTTTTTTGGACTAAAAATAAAGATTTAATTTTAAAATTATGCAAATATATTTCAAAGGATTTTAAAGATATTGGGCTAAAACGATCTTTAGAATTCTATTTTTTCTCATATCGTGTTTACAGAAATTTTTTCCGGTTTTTATGTGTAAAATACGCCCCAGAAATACTAAGCGCTAATTTTGAGAAACCCCGTATAAACAGTTATAAGAAAAAAGAAATATACAATGTGTCCAGGATAAAAATAAACATCATAGGGATCTCAGAAACGGTAAAAGATAGGTGGGTAAGTTAAATTTGGCAAAGTTGCATATTGGGGAGCTCAAAAATATACCTACCGTTTTAAAATTAAAGTTAAATTTTGTACTTTTAGAAATATAGCGGAAAAACTGAAACTTCCGATTTTCGTTTTATTTTTTTACGAGTTTATTTTAAAAGTTATAAAAAATTTAAAAATGTATTCTTATTGGAACTTTTTGCGCTCTATCTATTAGTGAAGTAAAAAATTTCTTACGACGTTTTGCTTTTGCCAAACCATTTTTAACTTTATTTTTTTAAATACGGCATTCGATTGTTTGTTGCATTTTTTAAAAGTAGTTTTAATTCCAATTACAATGGGGTACAATACTTAATTTTTTTTGTTAAATATACTTATTTTTCATAAGAGACAATGAGTTAGACAAGGAACGCACATGATTTTTTATAGGGGTGTTCCGTATTTGTTAAGTAAATAATAAGTGTTATACAATTTTTAATTGGGATAATATATGCTTAAAAAAATTTAAAAATAAAGTTGATGATGGTTTAACGAAAGCAAAACGTCGTAAGAAATTTTTGACTTTACCGATACATAAAGCGCAAAAAGTTTTAATAAGAATGTATTTATAGGATTCGTCTATCTTTTGAAATAGACTAGTAAAAAATCAGTTTTTTTTTTACCATATTTCCGGAAGTACAAAAGATAACTTTAATTTTTTAACGGTATATTATTGAGCTTCCCAATACGCAACTTTGCCAAATATAAACCACCCACCTATCTTGGACACACTGTATAAAACATCAGTCAACATTTCGCAATCTGTACAGGGTGGGCATTTTATTAGGGTCCTATACATTTTCTCAGAAATTGCAGACTTTTGAGACAAAAAGTTCGGACAAAAGTTGCTTGGAATAATTTATGCATTTAATTAATTCCACTTTTACATATACAGGGTGTTCATTATTTTGACGACCGGTGCTCACTTCCTTATTTTAAATAGGACACCCTATATATTATTATATATTTAGATAGCGCCTCCAAAGACAAGTTCAACGATATTAATGTTATAAATCATTACAATAAATTTGATTTAAGATAAGTTAACCAAATATCCTATATTAATATATAATTTAAAGTATACAGGGTGTAGTGTGGTTGGAAAAAGAAAAATATGATTTTTCCTGAAGACAATCATCCATAAGTTCGAAACGGTGACTCGCAGACTCATGCTGGTATACATAGTTGAAAAGGTCTTTTAAACCTTTATATAGTTTTGGTATTATATACAGGGGGTTGCATTTAAAAAACTCAAGAATTTTTACGATATACAAAACATGGCAACACTGTAACATTTTTAAAATTTTAAAAAAATTTGCCAGCTAGTATAGATAAAATAGGCTTTTTTAATTCTCTTTACCAAAACAAATTAAAAAAAAAGGAATATTTACCGTAGTTGTATTAATTTAAAAATAGGTCAAAAATTACAGAAAAACTTTAATAAATCCGAAACGTCGCGTCACAGATCCATACTATATCGTTGAACTCGTCTTTGGAGGCGCTATCTAAATATGTAATAATATATAGAGTGTTCCATTTAAATTAGGGAAGTGAACATCGGTAGCCAACACAACGAGCACCCTGTATATGTAAAAGTGGAATAAATTAAAAGCATAAATTATTCCAAGAAATTTTTGTCAAAACTTTTTTTCTTAAAAGTCTGCAGTTTCTGAGAAAAGGTATAGGACCCTAAAAAATACCCACCCTGTACATTCTTGTATAAAATTTTTAAAATGCTAAAAATATTTAGACCACAGGCAATAAACGATTTAATTATTACATTTAGAAATATTTACGAAACAAATGTATATCGCTTTAGGATAGATTGAGTAAATGAAACTAAACATTTAAATTTAAAACATTTCTTGGATTTTTCAAATACCTCTTTTAACATTTTGTTTACCCTAACGTTGCTTAAGCCAATAAAGAAACTTTTAGGTCAACAGAGAACATCGTATAATAAAGTGTTATTCTTTTTGTTTCTAAAATTTATATTTTAGCTTCGTAATGTCTACGTTTTTGGAAAAGAAACTTTCAAAACTATTTTCTTTCCTTGCTGTAAACAAAAATGTAAATTTAATTTTAACCCGATTTGTAAGCAGCTTGCATAGTTGTTTGTTTTTCCCAGTTGTAACAATGTTCGTTTCAAGCAAACGGTGTAATACAAATTGTTTTAAAAGATCTTGTGTTCTGGATAATACTGATAAAACTTAAGTTAAGCAAGTGCGCCGGCAAAACACGAAAAATAAAATTAATTTTACAAAGAATTTAAATTATTTATGTACATTTTTCGATTTTCAAAATAGTTTATTACGTAAAGAGGTCGGTAAGCAGTGATGCCACTTTAAGTCTTATAGTCCAGGAAACGAAGCTGAAAAAAGTGCAAAACCTAGCAATTTTTTCAACATGCATAGATTTGCATGAAACTTTGGGGTTAAGGTTAACTTACTTTCCTCTTTAAAATTAATATTATGCCGATGGGCGCTCTTTATTTTTTAGGGGTGCAAACTACCCTTTATTGCTTAAACCTATAAAATTATACATTAAAGTTAAGTTAAGTAAAATTTGACTTAAATAAGTTGAAAAAGTAATATTTTGTTTGAAACATTATTTGAAATATTTCAGCCCTTAAAAATCAACCCCTATAATGATTTTAAAATAAAATATTTACTCTAAAAATTAATATATTATTACAGCGTTTTGCATGAAAATTTTGGATCAAGCTTCACTTACCCTTTTCTTTAAAATCTTTAAAATGCTAAAGGTGGCTTTGTAATTTTTAGGGGTAAAAACTACCCCCTATTGCAAAAACTTTTATATTAAAGCTTAAGTAATACAAAATTAGGCTCATATAAATTAAAAAATAGGTATTTAATACTTTGAAACATTATTTAGTACATTTTAACACTTGAAAATCAACCCTTATTATAATAAGAAAATGGTTAACCCTAGAATAATTAACATTCTCTCACAGAGTTGTAATTAAAAAATGTGACAAATCCAAGGTATTACTTATTTATATTTGTGATTTTTTAATCCTCAAAAATCCACCCGTTACAATATTACAATGTAAAAAATAGAACAAAACCGTGTATTTAGCATGCTTCAAAAAATTGTTTTATTAAGCATAACTCCTTCAGTTTTTGTCATAACAAGTTCTTTAAAAAACTATTTTGTTGTTTTTTTTCAAGAGCTTTAAGTTCCTATATATTAAAACGGTTTAAAACTCCTACTTTTTTAAGGGGTTAGTATAAAGAACTAAAACAAGGTCTCGTCTCTAAACTCGTCTTTACACACGCGTTTCAAACGTTAATATCTCACTTAATTTCCGTCATACAGTAAATTAAAAATAGGCAAAATATTTGTTATTTGACACAATTTGATATTTATCTTAGTAATTTTTACGTATCTCTCTTAGTTTTTAAGTTATTTTCAAGAAAAGTCATTTTTTATTTAAATTCTGAAATTTGATTTTCACTTGTAGCTCCATTCTTTTTTTAAATAAGCAATTTTAATCAATTAAAATTTTAAAATGTGTTTATGATACATAGATAAAGAGAATTAAAGACTCATTTTAATTAGGGCGGTAATTAGAGGGTTGTTTTCGAAGATTTTTTGCACTTAAAAATTTTTGGTCTTTATACGTTATTTTAATCATAACTCACTTAACTTTTATGATACATTAAAAAAAAGTCCTTGCAAATACTTCAAATAAGTTTTTATTAGTTTTCCTTGAAAAATACTTGATTAATAATTTTTACTAGAATTTTAGCAATAAAAATATTAAACACATTCTATATTTTCGAGAAAGTTCAGAAAAATTGACGCAGAACTTGTCAATGAAAATTATTTTATAAGTTAGAAACCAGCTAACTGTTGCCATACCTAATAGTAACAACTCCGTTTACCTATATCTGATATAGATAGATATACATTTATTTGACAACGTTACATTTATATGTTTGTTGCAGGTCACAAAAGTCACCAGAGTAACGATAAATAAAATTTAAAGGTATAAGACAGAAAACGCAATATTACAAACGTGATAAACAAAATATGATCAATAGACAATACAAAAATAGTCCATACATGAAATTTAATTCATTGGTGGTGCCTCCATAAATTCCTTGACAGAACATTTTTGTAATAAAAATGTTTTTAATTTATTTTTAAATTTTAAAAAATTTAAGCCCTGTACAGAGTTGCCAAGCTTATTGTATAGTGAAATATTCAGAGAGGTCCGCGCCGAGCTTGCAAGTCGATGCCTGGGAAGTAATAGTAAATTTGAAGATCGTGTCCCATAGGAGTGATTATTGACAGCTTAGTAAATTTATCTATATTTTTATGAATCTCGAGAAGTGTTTGATATATGTATATGCAAGGAAGTGGCATAATCCCAAACTGTGCAAAAAAGGGTCTGCATGATTCGAGAGGGCCGATCCCCGCAATGACCCTCACGGCCCTCTTCTGAAGTTTAAAAGCTTTGTCGTGATGAGATGAATTGCCCCATAGGACAGTCCCATAACTTAACAGGGAATGAAGGTTGGCAAAATAGACCATTACCAAAATTTGCGTATCAAAAGACCTTTTTATCTATTTCAGTAAATATATTTGATTACTTAATTTGGTACAGAGTATATCAATGTGTGCAAACCATTTCAAACCATCGTCCACCACAAGTCCCAGAAGTTTGACGTGTGCTCCCATAATAAGATTATTATTAAAACTAAAAGATTTTTTTGTTTTATCTGTGTTTAACTTAAGACTGTTACAGGTATACCAGTTTTGGGCCTTTGCAATAGCTTCGTCAGTGCGTCGATTAACAGAGATTTCGTCAATACCAAAGGTAATAATGGTAGAATCATCTGCGTATAATATGCTTTTATTGGGTGACAGTGCAGTGCTAAATTCATTGATGTAAATTATGAACAATAGTGGGCCCAAAATTGAGCCCTGAGGCACGCCCGAAGTTAGATAATTTTCATCAGAGAGACCACTGTGAATTGAAACGACTTGCTTTCTATTTTGCAGATAAGATTCAAGGAGGGATGGGCTATTAACACCATAATAATGTAGCTTATCCAATTTGGTGGAGACACAGTCAAGGCTTTAGATCACACGGCTACGCCTTAGCTCACCACGATCCAAACCCTGAACTATGTCGCTCACGACTTCCAAAATACCAGTTATAGTGAAGCAGCCATTTCTAAATCCGTACTGCTCACTGGCCAGAATTTTAAAATTTTCAAAATACAGCGCAAGTCTGTCTTTCAGATATCCGCAATTTCATAATTAAGAGAACACAAAAACATTTTCTCATTTATTAGCTTTCCGCCTTTCTAGGTTATGTTAAACTAATCCAACAGCTGTATAAAATTAGAATTTGTGCGCGTAAGCATCACATGAATTCTATCAATTATTCTACTAAAATTTATAGTTAGTATCAAACACAAATAAATGTACCGTTCCCAAAAATCTCAATATAATTTTCGCCATAAATTTCACTAAAATTCTTGTATGTATAAAACGGTTTTAAAAACCTAAAATAAAAGAAATAAAGTCAATTATGACCGCCCTATTTTCATACCGGTAAGTGTTTAATTTTTAAAATAATTCTTATTGGGTTTTAATTTTTTGTTTTTTTTTTTGGAAAATATATTAAATAACAAAAAATGTGTCAATAATATTAAAACAAAATCTCGCTTCCTATAGGGTTCAAAATATGCCACAGAGGGCACTAATTATTGGCTACAACAGTTAACAAGTTAATAAAAAGTGAATTAAAATACAGGTCGCTTAAAGAGAGCATATTATTAATCTAACCATATTGGTATATTATTTTAATTTATAAACTAAATGGTGTAATTATTTTGTGTCTATGAAACCCCCTTTTATTCCCTAATATTAATACTTTCACTTAAATACCTAATTGACCCTATCTCCGAATTAATCCCAGGCGGAAACAACACTTTTATATTATTTGAAGTAAAACAGTTATTATAGGGTAAAAGCCCCGGTACCCTGTGACAGCTTTATGCATCGCCGGCACAATTTATGCTCTATTGGTCTAGAACTGCCGAATAGTTTACAATTTAATGAGGTTGAATACTACATATACATATAGGCTATTTAATTAAATAGCCGGTTATTATTGAGAACTTTAGATCTAGTGGCCCGAATTCACCTGCGCTTCACAGGATTTCATGCTCCGTTAAACTGTCATAGTGTTATGAATAATAAATAAATAATATACATTTTACTTTAGGTTTTTAAAATAGTGACTGTTTTAAAGTGATAGTTTTTCTTAAATATACACTCACCTCGACAAAATGCCAACTTACGCCACAAACCAATTTTTGGCTTTGTCGCGTATCGTCCCCAAAGAAATAATAAGTATAGTCTGTCTCAAAGTATACCATGTTAGATCTTGCCTTCATTTATGGATTATACCTGCCGACAGCAATAAAATTGCGGATCGGTAGGTATTAAAGGACAGAACATTAGGGACGGACTTTAATAATATAAAGATTTATAATTTTTTGTTTATTTAGGTAGGTATAATCTCATCAAAGTTTTAATAAATTTATAACTGCATTATCTATACATAATTACATTTTTAATCTAAATATCTAAATCTAATTCTATTTCACTATCAGAGTCATCATTGAGATTAATTACAATAGGATTTATGTTGTTTTGGATAGAAATGTAAGAGTCCTCAATTTTTATAATGTGCTGTAGTGTATTTTTCCAGCTCTCAACTGGTATGTTAGTAATTACATCTTTTATCAAATTTATAACACTTGGACTTAAAGTAGGTGTAAAATTTTCTGCTCTGATCTTTGATTTTACTTGGTTCCACAAATGCTCTATGGGGTTAAATATACAGTGATACGGAGGAAGCCGTAAGACAGTATGCTCAGCCTGTTCAACCAAATTATCACATACATATTGTTTTTTAATTGAATATGAATTTAGGACTTCCAAAAGATGCGTTTTTTTTGTAACTGAATTTAAAATAAATATTATTTTTTAACAAATATTCCTGGATTTTAGTTATTGAACTTGATGAAGCTGGTGCTTTGTGTAGCAGACGGCTGTGGTAGCTTGCGTTATCCATGACAATAACACTGTTGTTTGGAATATTTTTTAAAAGATAATTTTGAAAACAGTTTTCAAAAAGGTCTGCACTTGTTTCCTCATGATAATCCAAGCTAGAATCCTTAATATTCTTTGCAGACAACAGCAAGCAGTTTGGGACAAATCCGTCTTCTGAACCAGCGTGTATTATGGTAATGTGTTTTCCTTTATTTAAAGGTGCTTTCGTCTGACAGTTTTGACTGGAAACAACCCATCCTTTGGATACTGTGTCGTGTGAATCGAACCATGTTTCATCAAGGTTAATTATGGATCTGTTTTCTAACCTATATCTTTTAATTTCTTGAAGGTATTAAATCGCCAAGTGCGTAATCTGTGCGATTCCATTACTACTTGTCTTTTGTCTACTTTGCGGTATTTAAATCCCATTTTACAAACAACTCTATGGAGGGTGGCACGGCTAATATTTACATTGGTTTCGTCTTCGTCTAGCTTCTTTTTCAGTTTATCCAAGGTAGGAATAACTCCGCTTTCATAAAGACAATATATTTTCCTTCTTATTAGGTCCTGATCACTATTGTCTATACGGTGAGATTGAAAATCACTACGTTTTTTCTTTTGTTCAATTCTTTACTAATAATAATATCCCTTATCGATGATATTGAAGTTTTTGTAAGTAGACAGGTTTCTTTTAGAGCTTCTTGTTTAATTGGACCTCTACTGATTAAAGTTTTTTCGAAACGCACAGTAAAAACGGTTATTCAACACTGCCACTAAAATATTAGCCAAAATATTTATATGCCCAATGGTTAATACTCAAGAAATATCTGGCACCCCCCTGTCCTTATGAACAAATGGGTTTACCCAATAACAATAGGTAATAAAATCGTCAAAGGTTTATTGGGGTATGGTCCGTCAAAAAAGATCTAGACAGATATACCAGTTTGACAACTATCACCAAAGATTAAAACTAAACACTACGCTTATTTAAAACTCCTTAGTTTTTAGCCTTTGTATAATTTTTTTAAATGTTAAACATGCCATCTTTTGTAATTTTATTTTTGTCAGCCCTTATTTTTTGTTAAAATAAAAATTTCTCACCATATTCAAATAATACGCTAAGATGTCTTTGATTTTAAACGCTAAGAAAAATGAATAATTAGATGTGTCATTAAATGGATTTTTGTTTCTTTTTGGCCGGGTATTATAATGTCGGATTATCTAAACTTCTATGGTCTTCACTTCAGTCCGGTATCCCTTAAACAAAAGATTGTAAATCAAAAGATGGATTTAAAAAAAAATAGACAAAAACACTGAATGAGAACGTCAGTTTAATCTTAATTTTTTTGCGCAGTTTACCGGTAATTTTATAATACCGGGCGTTAAACAGTGGCGTAGCTAGAAGTCATGGGGCCCCGGGGCAAAATTTTTAGGGCCCCTTATGAGTTTAACCAAAAATAAAAAAAATATATTTTATATTAGCAAACAGTAAAAATTTGTAACTAACTGAAATAAAAAATTATTTTTAAAAAATATTTAGTAAACATGGATAACCAAATATGATACAAAGAAATAATTTAAACATATGTAAGTAATAGATACATAAAATATAGTGAACCAAAATAATTTTTTTCTTGCTTTTGAATTTGTAAACTTAATAATTGTCCCTTTTAATTCGAGATTTTTGGCTTCTTCATTCTCTATAGATTACATAGCCCAAGCTGTGAAGCAAAAATTTATGTGTTTCGTGTAAAAAAGTTAAGCAAATATTAAAGAGTTTTAAATGAAAGGAAGCCAGATATGCGTTGTTTTTTATAAACAATGGGAAAAGCCGAAAATTCAGTATTTCGGTTGTCTAATTTTTAAATAAAATTTAAAAAAATGATAAATTGGAAATTTTAAAGCACGAAGAAACCTTTTATTTTATTTTTTATGAATTGAAATCGATAAACAATTAAGCCCAATATGGGGCTTTTTAGAATATTGAATAAATGTTTATAACCATTGCAATAATTATTGTTAATGGCTCACAAATTGTGAAAATAAGGGCATCATTGATCATTGGTATTAATAAGTGCAAAATGTCAGCCAAATCGGTTTATTAGTTTAGAAAAAAGCTAGTTGTTTATCCCAGAGACAAACTATTTAAACAATTGTTGTTGTGCAGGTAACACTGAAGAGTTTTTTCAAATTTGTTAATATTTTTGTTATACAGTAACAAATTAGCCGATTTTTTTCGCAAAAATCACGTATTTCACTTCAAAGTATTTCCAAAAAGTGAAAAATAGAAATTTTGAAAAACCCTTTCAACTTTACCTGGGTAAAGAGAGTATCCAATAAAAAAACTTTGGTTTTTTGATTTCAAATGATCTAGCACCTAGTTATGAGGGGCACCGCAATTCTACTTTTTTCCGAGACGCTTCCAAATAATTGCTGCCATTTCCGTATTTTTTAATATTTCTTTATGAAAAATTTTACTTAAAATTTTTCGAATGTTATACTTTAATGTAGCGTTAGTTTTAATTTTTAATAAATAGATTTTAACTGTGTCGTCTAAAAAAATTGGTTATGAGGGGCACCGCAACTTTACTTTTTTCCTAGACGCTTCCAAATAATTGCTGTCATTTCCGTATTTTTGAATATTTCTTCATGAAAATTTTACTCTTTATTTTTCGAATTTTATACTTTAATATACCTAGCTTAAGTTTTAATAAATAGATTTTTACTATGTCGTCCAAAAAACAATCGCTTTTTCTAGGTTACTGTCAATGACCCGATTTTTTTCCACAAGTCGGAAGCTGCAGAAGTTTTAATATGAGTCTTAGTTTTACTATGTTCTTCAATACGAGATGATAAAGGTTTCCAATCTTTTATCCCTGTTCTCCATAAACTGGACATTTTTGAAAAAACGAACAAAATTTACAAAAGCCTGCATCTATTCTGGCTGAATAGCACAACCAAATCACTGAATAAAAAAGGGTTTGTTGTGGTTAGTTTGGGGTAGAAGAGATTGAGAAATACGAGGAACTTCCAAAGACAAGAAGTTATTTCGTATAACCGAAACGGTGTCGAGATGAGGCGTACTGCATATAGCACGCTGTATAAAAATTTGATGTTTAATTAAGAGTACAGATGGACAGATGGAGACGGCCATAGCCGCTTTTATCTAATTAATTATATTAATAATAATTATTGGCAGTCATGACTAGTTAGTACCTCAGTAGTGTGGTACTATATAGATATTAATGAGTATTTAAACGAGTTTACAGGTTTAACAAAAAAAAATTAGCCCGGAGCCCCGGGGCACTGCCCCGTTTTGCCCGACTATAGCTACGCCTCTGGCGTTAAAATGTAAGTATAGGTTCTTAAAAAGATGTTTTTTAAAATTTTTAAAAAGTCAATATTATGTTTAACTGTTACATTTAAAGTAAAAAGGATTTTGCTAATAGAAAGATACTTATTTTTAAAAATATCCGTATTGAAGACAACCCCATATTAACATTTTTAACTGTTTAGAACATTTTTTTACACCACTATGGTTTCGTATTTAAACGTCTTGTAATCGACAGTACTAAAAAGCACAGCTTTACCTTAAGTCTTAGGTTTAAAAATTTTTAACCTAAAAATAAAACTTAGTTATAACCCCTTCCCTACATATACCAATTTTTTTCTAGGTAACCACAACATACCGATATCATACTAGTATCACAGCATACTAAACAGAAAGCAGCACGCTTTCACTTTTCTCGCGCAGGTTTAGCCAACGTTTTGCTGAGATATGATCTGTTTAATTATTTGAATTGTAATCGTTTCTTTCGTGTTTTGTGCTTAAACATACCAAAAGCGCCGCCAGGGAGAGATCGTGCTGCCTGTTAGTTATGCTGTGCACAAGTAAATATGATACACCGTTACCTTACAAAAATTTGTTTATAGTTTTATTAATTACAGTTAGTATTCTTGTATAGTAAAGAAAAAGAAAATCTGCAAAATGGTAGATTCAGCTAAGTTATATAAAAGTGTGGGATATCATTAAAAAGGTAATTTAATTTGCAGTCAACTGGTAAAATCATATATAGGGTGTTTCAAAAATGATTTATAACTCGAAAAGCTTTACTAGTAAAAAAAAATCAGTACGCCAGTGAAATTTAAGTAAAAATCACAGCCGAAAGTAAAAATCTACAAAATACTGCTATTTAAAGTTTTGCTTCATCCCTTATAATAACCGATGTACAGAACCCTACAGGACTAAACAGGGCCATAGCTTTTGCTGTTCTCGTATTTAATAAAAAAATATAAAATTACCATCTTGTGTATCCTTTTTTCGTTAAATTTAAAAGAATACCGGAAAAACTGATTTAAAATTAAAAATAAGACAAAACACGTAAAATTATCACTTTCATAATGAAAGACCTTATTTATTGTTTTTTTATAACCGTCTCATTTTCGATATTTCCAATTTAATATAAAGAATTTTGTATGTGTATTGGGTAACAACATAATATATTTAAATATGTGTTTTACTCTTATGAATAAGCAATTAAAGTAGGTATAAACGATTGACTTTGAAGAAATATTGTTTTTCGGTGCTTTCACATTTTAGGTATTTATTTTTAGCTTTTTCAATTTTCTAATCTAAATCACACTTTTCCTTTATAAATAAATTAATCATGTTGTTGATAAAAATAAATACAAAATCCCTTTTATTAAAGTGTATTTAAAAACATGAAACAGCCTCAAAAACGAAACATTAGAAAAATGTTACTGTTTGTGTTGTATATAATCATTTTCTAAGATGTCCCCGTCACGACTCACCCTTTTAAAAAATACACAAGATGGCTATTTCTTTTTTTAATACAAAAAGGCGCAAATTTGGCACTGTTTAGTCCTTGATGGATCATCATGTACGTGTGGAATTGATGTAAAGCATTAACAATTTATTTGTTTTTACAAAAAAAAAGAAAATCTTTTAGGTCACTAAATAGAGACTGCAAATCTGACATATTTATGTATATGTACAGTACGTAAAAAAATGACATCAAAAAAGTTTAGCTAAAAATCACATATTTCCCATAGATCAGATTGTCACAATTATGGGTAAACGTTAAGAAACTCGTTTTTAATTAGTAATGGGAGTGATTTTGGTAATTAAATTAAATTTCCTAAGGACAATTTTTCGACACTCTAGGATTGAAAAAGCGGGGCCTCTTCAGAGGGAGCGTGAAATGGGATGAATAAAGAGGGCGCTTTGTGGTGCTCTATTAAAAGCTGCATGTAGAATTTGAAGGCCGGAAAAATATCTATAAAAGCGATACTAGTAGTCTACAATAGGGATGTTCCGGATGCCGATGTTGATGCGGATCTTCTTTTTTTTACAGGAAACTTATGCTCCAATGCTCTACTGAGTAATTAGATTGGTAATAAAATTATTAAATAAATACCATTCTTGCTATTTTCCGCATTCGCATCTGCATCAACATCCGCATCCGCAAAATCCCTAGTCTACAGTTTCTTCGTTTATTAAATCTAAACATTTCTACGGTTCTGATGAAAACGCGTTAAATTTGTTATTTGTCAATAATATAAAAGTAGTTTTGTCATTATTGATTAAAAAAAACAAATAAGTACCATATCTGCCAAAAAATTTAATATTATTAAGTACCTATTTTATAAGTGTAGGTCGAACAACAAAATATTACTTTAACGCATTCTTGCTCAATAACTCCCCATACCTAAATAGTTATATTACCGCAACAAATTCGTTGGCCTTATACTTTATTGTTTTCCTGAATTGTTTCCTCGCATAAAAGGCGTAAACATACGTAAATAGGTTAAAAGTTGCGATTGGATACGCTATAAAAACCGTCATGAATATACTAACCTGAAATTGCATTATTGCCACATTTTCTGTTTTTTATTTTATAAGAAAAAAGCATATTTAAAAAAATATATATATTATTTCCAGTGTAAAAATAATTTCTTATGTTAATTACACAGATTAACATTTGATTACCGCTAGGATATATTTAAATAAACGCTGGATTCGGACGTAGCGCCTTCAAACACATATACATTAATTTTTCCAGAATTTCCATTTTTTTTTCATTGGACCTTCTAATGACCTTTAACCTAATGTGATGGAGGTTAAAAGACCCTCTCATCGTAATCAGCGACCGCAAAACCCCCAGTAGCACCTAACCACTCCCGGCGTTCCCGCATAGATTAAATATTGACCTGTGTAATCTTAATATCCAAAAACCAAAATATTTAAAAAATTAATTATAGCACCAGTAATTGAAAAAGTTTTTCTATTTTTTAGCATTTGAAATCTTTACTTGTAATACAAATTTACTTTTAACGTTAGATTTTTCTCCCTATTTCAACATCATGTAAATGTTATTTTAAAATGTTGTGAAAACAAGATCCAAGATTTTACAGTGTATATAAAAAAATATATTGTCGTTAAAGCTTGGTCCATACGGTCATGCAGTAACCCTTTTATTTAGGTTAACAATGCTGGACAGCGGGTGTGTTTTTCGTACATTTAGACTACTCTGACTTTAAGAATATAACGTGATCAAGTAAAGTTTTCTTCATGTTTGCTATTTTTATATTTTATCAAATGGTTTATTTGAGTTACCGTTGAAAAAATAAATGGGTTGATTTATTTCTTAAGAGTCCATTCGCGCCGCAAAAATTGGATCCAATTTGGGTTCGGGGCATAATGTTTTTTCTCAAAATCGGTATAAGTTATCGATAATTTTCAAAACTACATGAAAGCCAACACTTAAATCTAGGCTTCTGCTGTAATAGTTTTTAAATTTGGATTTAGTTTTTAATATTTCCTTGAGTGAAAGTCACCCTAAAATCGGTTATGTTTAGATACTATTTTTTCTTAACTTGACTCATATTTCAAAAATCCGTTACAGCAGAGGCATAGATTATTTCCTTACCTTTAAAATGGTGTATAATTTATGTCATTTAAGTAAAAATAGTTACCGAAAAACGTTATCTCCTGTAGGCTCGCAATCGGAAACAACATCTCATCAATACACCGAATTTGGAAGAACCTAAATAAAATATGATATTTTTAATGCGGCTATACGAAAATTGTGGTAGTGGGAGTTTCTTAATCTGGCCCACCGTCTCCGCGTCCTTTCGCCCGACCCCTAAGCTGTAGCGTAAATGCACTCTAAATTGTTCTCTTCTGCTAACGGTGGCAACACCGCTTTTATTTCGCTATGCCACTTTTTCACGCTTCGGACCCAAAATTTAATTAAACTTAAAATATTTGTTTTAGATATTGATTTTGTTTAACCGTAAAATATTTTGTGTGGTCTTGTTTACGAATAAAATTGCCTTGCAGTTTTAAAATAAACGTAAATATAAACGTACCATTTCTGTAATATTAGTAGATGAAGGTTGGCTTGATTTTAGTGCTTTTCTTCGTATGAATGTTAAGCTAAGCGGAAACAAATAAATTATATTATTTACGCTTAAAAACAGAGGTAGAACACTTATTTTTAAGTAGGTATGTTTTTTCTTTATAACCACACAAATTGATACTCTTATTTTACCAGAAGCAATTACCTAATTAAATTATATAATAATTAAATTACTTAAACCAAAAATTTTGTCAATAATTTTATTTTAATTTTACTTTGCGGTTGGATTAGAGTTAGAAGGCCACCAGTCAGTCAATGAAAGAAGGGATAATTTAAGGGGAGAAAAAGGTGTAAAACAAAGTCTTTAAGTGATTTTTAATATTTATATATATATATATATATATATATATATATAATATATATATATATATATATATATATATATATATATATATATATATATATATATATATATATATATATATATATATATATATATATATATATATATATATATATATATATATATATATATATATATATATATATATATATATATATATATATATATATATATATATATATATATATATATATATATATATATATATATATATATATATATATATATATATATATATATATATATATATATAATAACAAAATAGGTAGACTTTCTTTAGGCATAGAGGCTCCTTAATAAACTAAAAAGAAAAAGTAAAAATCCTGTTAATTGAACTATTTAGTTTGGTTGGTATAAAATTACGAGGCCTCCAAGAAAATGGATAACCTCGGGTCCAGCCAATCCGATTACACGTGTTTAACCCTAGTTGGGGATGGTCACACCGAATGTAGGCCGTAGACACCCTTGACTGCGAAGCAGCCACCTTATGAACAATTGTAATAAATACAACTGAACGTTGGAAGCAACTAGCGCCATCTCGTCAAGTAATTTCAAACCAACCAATCTTAGTATCGACAGGTTAAGATGTTATTGTGCGCCATGTAGGTGTATTACGCAAACATTCAGAAGTTGCTTTACACAACACACTTAATGCCCAAGAAAGTCTACCTATTTTGTTATTATTTATAACAAGGCTCAAGAAGTTTAATTTTATTTATCATATTGCAGTTTGGGTGAAAATACCGCGTTTCACCGTTTGTTTTAAATTATGTTTTTAGTGGTGCTGCTCGTCACCTACTTGGAATTGGCAAAAGAGCTGATTCGAAATTCACATATCCGTGAACTAATGGGAAGCCATTTTTCATTAAGTGTGTTGTGTAAAGCACTGTCCGGTCTGTCCGGTAGCGTAGTGGTCAGAGCCTCGGCTCGCCGCGCCGGCGATCCGGGTTCGAATCCCAGCCCCGCCGGGCAGACATATTTAGGTAGTAGTTATTTAAAATAACGTCCGTGGTGGCACTACCGCGTTGTCTAAAAGGTGCTGTGAAATGCAATATTTGCATGTTTCAGTACTTGGGCAGCGTTGACGGAACTGGGGCATAAAAGATGGGTTAATCATCGGAAAACCCGGCACTCACGGTACTCTGGTACTTAGGAGTATATATGTATATGTATATGTCTAATATATATAGTATATATGTATATGCAAATCCTTCGTGAGCTGTCACAAAGATTAAAAAAAAAAACAAAAAACAAAAAACTTCTGAATTTTTGTGTAATACACCTACATGGCGCACAATAACTCTTAACCTGTCGATACTGAGATTGGTTGGTTTGAAATTACTTTACAAGATGGCGCTAGTTGCTTCGAACGTTCAGTTGTACTGATTATAATTGTTCATAAGGTGGCTGCTTCGCAGTCAAGGGTGTCTACGGCCTACATTTGTGTGACCATCCCCAACAACGGTGAAACAGGTAGTAGTACTAAGTAGTCATACTTAACAGGATTTTGCCTTTTTCTTTTCTATGCCCAAAAAATATTTTTCTCAAAAATAAGGAAGATATCCGCTGCTGCACACTGTCAGTTGAGATCCGGCTGGGCAAATTGCGTAATTTTTAATGGTCACAATTTTCATCTGAAATCAATTTTTTTAATGAAATTACTTTTTTTAATAGTATATCTTCTCTGTTTACCTTTCTCTTCATTTAACAAAATCAAAATTAATATATTAATTAGAAATTTAAAAATTTGGTATGATTTTTCTTTTGTAATGAAAAAATAGTAAAAATAAAAATAACTTGTAGGATTTTGGTATACATAGAGCGTATTTATATAAAGAAATTATTGCTGAGTTTGATAACGATTGATTAAAAACTGTAAGAGCTGGAGGTTACGGACATTCAAAAATAGTAGTTTTTGAGAAAAACGCGTTTGTTATGTACAAACTACACGCATGCGATGAAAGTCGGTTTAAAACTGATTTTAAAAACTTCATCACAGGGTCACTTATACTTCTTAAAATTTTTATCCAAGGTCTTGATTAATAAAAGAAAGAAAAGAACATCTACTAACGTGCTGACTATTATTCCTGCTCGGCCGCTCCGTGCTCATACTCGACGTTCGGCCACACACTCACTAAACATAAATTCTAAACGGCATAAATGGTCTTTGTATTTAAAATATTTTTATAGTCCCTATCGATTAAAAACAGGACATTGCTTTACACCTATTTCCCCCCTTAAGTGCATCTGTATACGTTAATGGAGTATAAATCATTAATAGTAAAATTGCTATACAGGGCTATTTAAAAATATATGCTATTTCTAACTGGAGGATTACTTGGCCAAATAAAAACAAAAACGTTATATAAATATAGCTCCAAAACGGCTCCATTTTTAAAATACTAGGTGTCAAAAGAAAATTTAGATTTGGGTTATTCCTTTTATATTTAAATAAACGTTTTTCGATTTGAATAAACTTTGGTGCAGTTTAAACACTAAAATACACCTTCTAATAATAGACCTTTGTTACTAATATGAACCTGTGGCGTAGCTTTAAGATATTTTATTATTTTTTTACCATTATTTTTTTATGACCCTTTAAGCATCATTATTATTGATAATTTAATATATGACACTTATTTTCTGCTTTGTTTTACCTAAAAAGGTACTGTTAAAATAACTTGATAAACTTAACGGTTTTTGAGATATTCTAATTTTAAAAACCTGCGTGGTACAAAAAGAGTAAAGTTAAAATTAAAGACAATAGTAATTTAATATTATATATATATATATATATATATATATATATATATATATATATATATATATATATATATATATATATATATATAACCGGTGTTTCTCAAAGGTGGTTTCCTATAACTTTTTTTTTTTTTAAAAGTGGGAAAATTAAATTTGGCTCATCAATATGTGACCTAAAAATGCATTGAATGACATGTTCAATTGTTTCTGACGATTTCCGGTTTTACCGGAAATGACCACAACTTTTGAATTTGGAATGGAACACTCTGTATTTTTTTTACCTATTCGATATAAAATGACATCTTAAATACAATGACACCCCATTTGTCAACTTTTGACACTTTTCTTTAAAAATATTCAATTTTTTAAAATTTAATCTAGAGTGCTACGTGACGTCGTTAAAACAACCAATTTTAAGTCAAGGAGGCGTGAAAAATAGTTTTAATAATCTGACGAATTTTATGACTCTTCCAGAAAGATAAAAATATTTCAAAATTTTATTTCTGGTCATAACTCATTTTTTTCAAATGGAACGATAGTGGCTCGTTGGGATAGTCGAAAAGTGCATTTTTTGTGAATAATTTGATACCCCACACTTGATATTTGGTGTTAAATCAACACTAAAAAAGCTAAAAAATAGGCATAGTAGTTGTTGCTTATAAGAATAATAATTATATTATTATTATTATTATTAATTATTATATTTATAGGTATTTAAATCAAAATGCCTTATTAATAAATACAGCAATAACTTTAAATAACTAACTCGCATTTAATTATTAAACTATGTAACAGCATTGTTTACCATTAACGTTTTTGTTTATTTCCAAGCCTACCTGACAAAATTGCCGAAATGCATATGTTTTTTATTCGAATGCCACGGCCCGGAGGTTTTAATAATTTTATAAGTGATGCCTATTTTTTGTTTTTTTTTAGAGTTAATTTAACTTAAAGTATTAAGTGTGGGGTATCAAATTATTCACAAAAAAATGTTCTTTTTAAATATGCCAACGAGCTACTATCGTTCTATTTGACAAAATTAAATTAAGTTACGTCTAGAAATAAAATTTTGGGATCTTTTTACTTTTCTGGAAGAGTCATAAAATACGTCAGATTATTAAAACTATTTTTTCACGCCTCCTTGACTCAAATGTTAAAAGTTGACATATGGGGTGTCATTGTATTTAGAATGTCATTTTCTATTGAATAGGTGAAAAAATACAGGGTGTTCCATTTAAAATTCAAAAAGTTGAGGTCATTCAGGTGAAACCGGAAATCGTCAAAAAATTGAATACGTCATTAAATGCATTTTTAGGTCATATATCACAGAAATTTCATTTTCCCATCTTAAAATAAAAAAGTTATAGGGGACCACTTGAGAAAACCAGTATATATATATATATATATATATATATATATATATATATATATATATATATATATATATATATATATATATAAAAATATAAAATAAAATTAAAATATATATATATATATAATATATATATATATATATATATATATATATATATATATATATATATATATATATATATATATATATATATATATATATATATATATATACATATATATATATATATATATATATATATATATATATATATATATATATATATATATATATATATATATATATATATATATATATATATATATATATATATATATATATATATATATATATATATATATATATATATATATATATATATATATATATATATATATATATATATATATATATACAGTCTTGGGGAGCATATTTTAAAATTATTTTGAAATATAAGTGTGACCCAAAAAGAAGTACATATCAAAGTTATATTTTTTCTTATGGAACACCCCATATTTTTTTTTTTAGATACTATAGACCAAATAAAGGTGAGTTATTGTTATAATTCCTATACCTAAAACTGACCGTTTCTGAGAAATTTAGAAAAATAAAAAATACAGACCATATTTTAAAAATTGTTTACACCCTGTAACATATAAGGAGCTGCTCGTAATTAAATTTACTGCTTAGCTTAAGGGTTCAAGTTAACTATTACATAAAAGTTTTACCTCAATATTATACAGAGTGGTCAAAAAAGTTGCCTCAAAGTTTGGACATACTTAAATAACTTCCTAAAGTTAAATGGAACACCCTATATTTATTGGCCTATTTTGACGCAGAACTAGATTTCCTTTAAAACTATATTAGGGTTTCCTATACCTATCTCTTCTGCTTTTTATGCAAAAGACGTTTTTATATTTGACTTATAAATAATTTCTTTATCTCAAAAATGGAACACTCTGTACTGTATAGGATGATGCCTGTTAGAATACCTTTGGGCATATACTTTTGATGCAAAAAAACATATTTCTTGACACTCACCGATTACCAAAATCATTTCATCTTCCTGATTTTAACTAATTAAAATGTAACAATCATTCTAAACGATTATAATTTTAAACTACTCGTAGCTTAATCAATAATAATCGTTTGATTAGCAAGTGTCACTGTCAAATATTTTTGTTTGTAAATAATATTTAATGTCATTTAGGTCAAAGCCTACTATTATTGAAAAAATATAAATATAATCGTACCTTTGGTGATAGTCATATTAAAATGTATGTTTTTATTGACCCCATTATAATATTATTTTGGGATTTAATTTACCATAAAGTCCAATACATTTGCTAAGAAACAAGGGCATTTTAACATATTTCGTTCCAACAATAATTAAGATACGTGTACCTTTTACTATATTTTGATTCTTATGTAAAAGAATGCTTTAATATTTTAGAAATGGCAATAAATTGGAGTTTTTACTTTTGCCTGCATTTTGCTTCAGATACATATTATTTTTAAAAATTTAAACTTGTGCTTTTAGCGAATCTACGTGGCCCTTAATAAAAAGGTTTTTTAATTACTGTGCAGGGTGTTCCATTTTTAAGATAAAGAAATTATTCATAAGACAAATATAAAAACGTCTTTTGCATAAAAAGTAAAAGAAATAGGTATAGGAAACCCTAATATAGATTTAAAGGGAATCTAGTTCTGCGTCAAAATAGACCACTAAATATAGGGTGTTCCATTTAACTTTAGGAAGTTATTTAATAAAATGTATGTCCAAACTTTGAGGCAATTTTTTCACCACTCTGTATAATATTGAGGTAAAACTTTTATGTAATAGTTAACTTAAACCCTTAAGCTAAGCAGCAAATTTAATTAGGAGCAGCTCCTTATATGTTACAGGGTGTAAACAATTTTTAAAATATGGTCTGTATTTTTTAATTTCTCTAAATTTCTCAGAAACGGTCAGTTCTAGGTATAGGCATTATAACAATAACTCACCTTTATTTGGTCTATAGTATCTAAAAAATAAAAAAAAATATGGGACGTTCCATAAGAAAAAATATACCTTTGATATGTACTTATTTTTGGGTCACCCTATATATATATATATATATATATATATATATATATATATATATATATATATATATATATATATATATATATATATATATATATATATATATATATATATATATATATATATATATATATATATATATATATATTATATATATATATATATATATATATATATATATATATATATATATATATATATATATATATATATATATATATATATATATATATATATATATATATATATATATATATATATATATATATATATATATATATATATATATATATATATATATATATATATATATATATATATATATATATATATATATATATATATATATATATATATTTTTGATTATTTGCTTTCTGAACCATTAACATATATTCTTCAATTTAATTTCTTGGGAGTTTTGGTTCACATTTATTTTGAAAATTAAAAGGTTATTTTTAATTTTTCATATTGTTTAATTACAAACGTTTCGGCAAAAGCCTTCATCAGTGTTTATACATCTAAAATTAATATGGCAGTGGTTACTTATATATAATTATAACTCTTTCTTTTGTGTATTACATAAAATGATCTTACAATTTTACAATAATTAATTATGTTTTTGGCTTACCCTAGAAGGAAATCTATCCATTAATAATAAACTTCAAAACACTTATAAACACATACATCTACAAACATTTTAAAATCTTCAGGACATGCACAATTAAAATATTTATTTATACTGAAACGGTAGTAAGCAGTTCCTTCCGTATCCTGAGACAAGATAAGAGTCCAAAACATTTTTTTAATTTACAATTAATGTTAAAAACAGTTTTTAAAATATAAAGAATAGTATTTGTTGTTTTTATTTAGCTATGAAGATTAAATATGAAAATGGTTTTTTTTAAGAAAAGTTATTATATTATTTGAGTGTAGGAAGTGGGAAAAATAATTTTTGCATGATACGAAAAAACTGAAATTAATTAATGACGTTGTAGTAATATTGGCTTAGGTTTTTTAATATCTGTTTTATCATTTATAGAGTTTTCATGTTTTTTAATGAAAACATTTCTAGAAATTCTCTTTTTTCTGATTTGGTTCCGTTTTTAAAAATTTTTTGTGTCCTGATAATTAAAAGTATGCTTTGCTTCATTTTCGTGTTTAGTTAAACTTTTTATTTTCTTGTCATATTTATGCCCATTTAATCGATTTTGAGATATTGTTTGTTTGGCCAATATAGACACTAGGGCAGTCGTTACATGGAATTTGGTAGATAGTATGAGTTTTTTGGTGTTTAGGGGTTTTAGTTTTTAGTGAGCTAAAGAACTTTCTTTGGAGAATATTGTGGCTTTTATGACCACGGCGATATCATGTTTTTTTAGGGTTGTTTGTAAACTCTCCGAGAGCCCCTGAACGTATGGGAGGGATAAATATCAATATCTCAAAAGAAATCTGTATATATATATATATATATATATATATATATATATATATATATATATATATATATATATATATATATATATAGTGTCCACCCCTTAATTAAATAAATGTATTAATCTAGGTTTAACTAATATTCTTCTTATAAAAATTAAAATTGTTATTAATTTTAAATAATGTTCTTTTTGTTTCATGCCGGTTTAAAATTAAAATACCTATCTTAGTCTTAATCTGAATTAGAGGCGACCCATCTGTCAACAAAATAAAAATGATTTTTTTATCAAATATACTATGGAAACAAATGTCTTACGCATGGGTTGCCCAAAAAATATGGTTATTGCTTTGATTAAATAAAAAAATAATATAAAATGTTGTGTACTCCCTGTATAATGTCAATTCATATTTTTTTATTCCACATGGCAGTACTGTAATGGATGGATGGAGTAAATGGATTTTATTAATAGAAATTTTAGTAATTTCCTGTATTTTAAATTTTAAAAATTTTCAGAGCAATTATTTATAAAATGAAAGGAGAAACAATTTTGTGGTATATAAGTAATATCATGTAGGATGAAAAGGCAGGAATGGACGATATTCAGGAAGTATTAAACACATTTAAAAAATGTTTTTCTATTCATTAATCATAACCTTAACCATATTTTTTTTAAATACCCATTTGCAATACATTTGTTTATAAACTATATTTAATAAGAAATAATTTTTATCTGGTTGGCAGATGGGTGAAGGTCGTCCCTAATATGCTTTTTAGACTATTAAATTTATCGAGATAATTTAAGAGTAGCATTGGTCTACTAAACTAAGCAAAAAATACGTCTTATGTACCAAATTTACAATTAAAATAATACCAAAACAGTGGTAAAAAAATTATTAAAATTGCCAGAAACCACCCCACTGATTCGTAATAGTAACAAGGGTTTATCATAAAAAACGGTATTATGGTCAATGTTTTAACTGTGTTATATTTAAATGGCCTAAATTTTATATGTCAACAAGAATATGTCTCATCACACACAACGCGTAGAGTAAAAAAAAATACAAAAGTTTTTCCTCAAAGAGTCCCGATTAGAACACATTGTCAACCCTAGCTGTCAAATTCATGTGTAAATTTTATTTTTGAACGAAAAACAGGGATGAATTACGTATCCTGCTTAATATAAAGTAACGTGCGAATTATGCAGACACCTAGTTTTATGTATATCGTAAAGGCGTCGAGAGGTAACAAATATTAAAAAAATATATTTCCTTAAAAAGTTTTTTGTTAATATATTTTAAATAATAATAAATAAATAAAACCTGTAAAGGTGGCCGTTTCGCCATGTTAAATCTCCATAAGAACATTACTGTCTTTTAGACCACGGTACTCTAAAACTTGGCAAAATAAATAAAGGATCACCTTATATTTACATAAATAACACATGTATCTTTCTCGTAAAGACATATAATCAAAAAAAAACTAAGTTTTAATGCTTTAAAAACAATGTTGAAAACCACTTAAGAATTGAGTTGGATTTTTCGGTAGTTAAAATTAAATATTTTCGGTATAAAACATTTATTTCGCATTATAACTCTTTACTGTGATTTATAGACATTTAGTAGTAACCAAGTAACAAAAATAATATGTTTTATTATGCCTTTTTTATATCCGTGGCTCTTTTTATTGTAAATTTTAATTGTTTATCCCATATTCAATGTATTTAGATCGGAGAGGATTAAAGGATAGCTTAATTCAAATAACGTACACTTCAAAGAAGGACAGAAGACTGCGTGTTACTAGGTGAGAGTACAGTGACTTTATTACAGTGGCTTTATAAATTACAGTGATGACAATGAATGTCTTATTTTTTATTGGTTGATCGGATCACGTGGTTTTTTCCGCCATGATGAGGCAAAATTTGACAGCTAGCTGTTTAATTTACGTTGTGCTGTTATCTTTTATGGTTGTTTGTTGTGTTTTCATGTGAATATTGTGGTTTTGTTGAATTCCGGTGGTATTTAAGTGACTATTTTTGAATAATCGTATTTGTTTGTGTAGTGGCCAAAATTTGGGATCAGTAAAAACATTCGTTTGAAAAGTAAGTATTTTGTTTGTTTGTTTATTCCGAATAGCAAAAAATCATGAAAAAATGCCGATTTTTTAAATAAAACTCTTCTTATTCTATATTTTTGGGTCGTAGAACATGAATTTAAAGTTATTTTTTGAGAATATTTAGAAATTTTTCCAAAAAAATATTTATTTTCTACATGTTGGATTTTTCCAAGTATTGCTTTAAATTTCATTTTTTCACTTAAATACCTTTACTCAATACTTAAGGGAACACAGTTTACCCAAAAATACATATTTAAAGAGTTTAAAAAACATGTTAAATAACCCAAAAGGGAATATTTAAAAATCCTAACCTCAATAATCTGTCAGTGAAATCATCATATTTAGGAATAAAGAAATTTTTTATTAAAAAATTATGGGTTATTTTTTTAAATCGTGGTTTTGATTTTATTCATTTAGTTTTTATGGCACTTATGGCCAGTTGCACCAAGTAACCTCTAAGCTTCCTTTAACTTGAGGGACTCACAGTCTTTACGGAACTTAAGAAAAGCTTAAAATACTTGGTGAAACTGGCAATTTATTCTTTCAAGTACCTACTTACAAAAATACAAATAAATAAATTAAACTATCATTTTGTGTGATTATTATATTCTTGTGTGTGTATTCAAGGCTTTATAACTTAAGCAGAAAGTTACTTATATCAGTTTGCCCACAGTCTATAGTTATAATTTTTTTGCAGTTTTAAAGAAACAATGCCTGGTTGTGCTGTAGTCAACTGCACCAATTCTGCAAAGAAAGGTTTTATAATGAAACGTTTCCGCGAGATCCTGTGAGAAGAAAGGAGTGGTTAACTAAAATGAGAAGAGCTAATTGGATTCCTACTGATTTCTCGTGTTTATGTGAGGTAAGTGTTTGTAAAGAAAAGTCAGTATAAGGGTAGGGCTCGAGAAAGAAAGAGAAAATTAAAATTTATCTTGGGTAGATAAATGACTCCCATAAGTTGGTCTAGACTGTTAGGCTTAAGGATTTTTTTTTGTTTAAACAACCAATGGATTTTTCATTATACGTACTAACTTAATATTTTAATTTTAGGTCCATTTTACCTTTGACATGTGGGAGAAAACTAGAGAAGATGGCACCCGTAAACTGAAGGCAAATGCAGTTCCAACAGTTTTTTCTTTTTCACAACCGAAACAGCTATGCAACCCTTCATTGGAGAGAAAATTGTTAACTCCAAAGAAACTTGAGCCCGAGGTTAAGCCCATAACTGGTATGTAAACTTTTAACTTGTTTCATTTTTATTTCATTCATTCACTGAGAGAAGTATTAATTGTAATAGTGATTTTTTAAAATCTCTACACAATAGAACTCACTGTGTGACTATGTCTATACAGGGTGTCCCAGAATATGTGGGCAATCTCTCGGAATCCAATAGAAAACCTAAAAATATTATGACAAGTTCCCATAAACTTTTTTCCTATGAGCCTCCCCTACGGAGATACAGGTACATAACGGATGACCGTGAAAATCGTTTTTGTTTAAATAACTTTTAAAATACTAGGCGTAATTTAATATTTTTTAATATGATGGTTACTAGATAAGTCTTCTTAATATGAACCCATTAAATCATATTTGGCTTATTTAGTTTGCCAGGGACGGACTAGCTCTGACACAATAATAGCAACTTTTTTAACACCCTGTATGATAAAGGCTTAACAATATTATTTTTGAATAGCTTTAACCTTAAACTAAAAAAAGGTACTCTTGTTTGACATCGATAAAATCAACTGTTTACGAGAAATAAAATATCATGGTTACGCCACTGGTGGAAATAAAAAAAAATGTGGTACATTAAAAAAGGCTTCTTAATACATAGTACTAATATGCCAAATTTCATTAAACCATCTAAAGTGGTATTACAGGTTTTAATAATAAATGATTTATTTTTGTAAATTTTACCCTGTATCTCAAAAGTTAAGACGTTTAGGACATACGTTCATATGAAGTTTTCTTCTTAAAATGGACCCAAAAATTGATTTCCCTAATATTAACGTACAATTAGAAAACACCCTGTATAACTTAAAAAAAATACCAATCATGATATTTTATTTCTCGTAAACAGTTGATTTTATCGATGTCAATCAAGAGTACCTTTTTTTTAGTTTAAGGTTAAAGCTATCTAAATATAATATTGTGGAGCCTTTATCATACAGGGTGTTAAAAAATTGCTATTATTGTGTCAAAGCTAGTCCGTTCCTGGCAAACTAAATAAGCCAAATATGATTAAATGGGTTCATTTTAAGAAGACTTATCTAGTAATCATTATATTAATTAAATATTAAATTACGCCTAGTATTTTAAAACTTATTTAAACAAAAACAATTTTCAGGGGCGTCCGTTATGTACCTGTATCTCCGTAGGGGAGGCTCATAGGAAAAAAGTTTATGGGAACTTGTCATAATATTTTTCGGTTTTCTATTGGATTCCGAGAGATTGCCCACATATTCTGGGACACCCTGTATGTAGAGCCAATAAATAGGGAAATGAAGATTGATCTTGCCAAATCTCCACTTTTTATAAAACATAAACAGAGAGTGACCCTTAAAACCAAATAATGTTGTGATAAAATAAAAACTACATATGTCAGTTTAACTGATCAAATTAGTATTTATATAGAAGTGGGCTTTTTAATGAACTTCAAGAATAAAAATATAACTAAATCTTTTTTTATCATGTTTATTTTACATCCCAAAAAAGTGGAGCCCTACTTTTATATAACCATCAAATTGTGTATATCCTGTTTTTTTTATAAAATTAGTTATATTTAACAGTAAAATATAATACAGTAAGCGGCGGTAGAACAAATTCATTTAAAATTCAAATGTTTGTTATTTGGAAAAACTCTCAGACACATGGATTTTTTTTAAAGGCAAATTCGTGTATTAAAAAGAGTTACGATCATCAAATTATTTTTTTTAATTGAAACCCCTATTTTTTATTTTATTTTAGAATTCTGCATCGAATTCCAGGTATGTAACAAAAATTTCAATGCATTAAAAGATAGGTGTTTTCATTTGAAAAAAATAAATTTGATGATTGTAACTTATTTTTGGGCGATCCTGCCCACATGAATTTACCATTAAAAAAAAAACAAGGCCAAAAATAAAAATCGGCGTGTCCAAGTGTCTCTAAGAAAAAAAAATAAACGCCTGAATTTTAAATAAATTTGTTCCATATTTTACCACTCACTGTGTGTATATATTATACAATATTTTAGGTGTGTAATACAGGTAGTCCCAATTTAACTTTTTTTTCTTTTTAGAGTGAAGCTATGGAACTTAATGAAATAGTACGGGGGGATACTGAGGTAAACATTACCAGTGATTTATGGGCCCAACCATCCACATCAACTGCAGATTTACCTGCCACTCAGTCATCTACTTCACAGTCCACCTCAAGTGATGATAATGACTTTTGTGTTGCCCCTCTGCAACAATCAGTTCAAAGTCAAAGTTCACATCAAACAGAGCTGTTAGCTCGTCTGAATAGATATGAAAAAATGTATTCTAAAGAAAGAGCGAAGGTCAAAAAGTACAAAAAATTGTTGAGGAATTCTAAATTGAAAGTCAAGAAATTGGAGACAAGTTCTCAGTCCAACCCTTACCAATCAGTATTTCAGCAAAGACCAATTCATGGCTTTAAAGAAAAGACAAAGTCAAAAATCAACAAAATTAATGAAATGGTCCAATGAAACAGTAACGAATGCTTTAAAATTAAAATTTAGTTGTGGAAATAATGGTTACCAAGAATTACTACAACAGGGCTTTCCATTTCCGTCCATAAGGACTCTTCAAACAAGGCTACAAAACTTAAAATTTGATTCTGGAGTGCTTTATGAGGTTTTTAATTTTTTAAAAATAAAAGTTGAAACTTTGTATCACATGAAAGAGATTGTGTGCTAGTGCTGGATGAAATGGCAATCACTCCAGGAAAGGTATTTGATACCTCTTTGAACAAATATTTCGGAGATGTAACACTACCTGAACACACAGGAATGGCAACCCATGTATTGGTTTTTATGCTTGGTGGTGTTACAACACGTTGGAAACAGGTGGTTGCGTACTATTTTACTGGCAATTCTGTAAATGGCTCAGTCTTCCAAAACATAATCAAGTCCATATTTCAAAATGCAGAAGATTTAAAATTAAACATATTAAGTGTGACATCTGATATGGGCTCTTGCAATCAGGCACTTTGGAAAAGCTGGGGAATTTCCGCAGGTAGACATTCACCAATTAATTGCAAAATCCCCCATCCATCCCATGCAGACCAATATTTATATATCTTTACTGATATACCCCATTTATTTAAAAACATTAAATCCATGCTAGTTACCAACAAAATTATCAGAATACCTGTTAATATTGCCGAAAAATATGATTTGCCAACGCGAGATGTATTATCAGAACATATTTTTGAACTTCTCTCTTATCAAAAAAAGCACACTTTTAAATTAGCACCCAAATTATCTGAAGAAGACTTGCTTCCAACACATTTTACCCAAATGAAAGTATCTACGTCAACAAACGTTGTGAGTCATACAGTAAGTAGTGCTTTAAAGTTCTTATCAGAAGAATTAAAAAAGCCTGCGTATCTAACCACAGCTTGGTTTTTAGACCAAATTGAAAAGTGGTTTGAAATTATGACTTCAAGTCATCCCACATGTGCTCTTAGTAAATTTAATGTAGAAGCATATAATGAGTCTATTACTTTTTTCAAAGATTTCATGGACTTATTTTCGAACATGGAAGTTGGCTACAAAAAGCTGTGGAAGCCTTCACAAAGTGGTGTTCTTATTTCTACCCAATCAATTTTAGAATTGCAGGCTGAGCTCCTAGAGAAAAAAGAATATCAGTTTGTTTTAACCAGTCGTTTTTCACAGGATTTTTTGGAAAACCTATTTTGTGTATTAAGAAGTAAACAGCTTGTTCCTAATGCTGTGCAAGTAAAAAATAATTTAAAACTAATTTGTGTGTCTCAATATTTAAAAAATTCTAGTACAGGCAGTTATGATGAAGATGATAGGCAGTTTTTTTCGGGTTTTTTAGACACTATTGAAGGAACCCAACCAAAATATGATGTTGTTCAGTTACCTACAGAAATAAAAGAACCTGTGTATAACCTAAGACACAGTGAATTAAATTCAATGTACAATGTGTGTGGTTATATACTTCAAAGTATAAAAAAAACATCCAATACATGTAAAACTTGTTTGAATGCTGCTGGTTCAAAATCTTCAGTGTTCAAAAAATTTACAAAATTTACATTAATTAAGCGATTTAGGGAGCATTCAATTTTTTTTGGTAATGAATATGTGTTTTATTTTTTTGTAGAAATGGAGAGTATTTTTAGAAAATACATAACAATTGTATCCTCTCAAAATGTAAATTTGAAAGACTTTTTCTTTGGGGAAATGATTACCTTGGAAATAAATCTCCCCGAATGTCATAATTTAAAAGAAAAGATAATTAAAAGATTTATTATATTTAGATTGAAAATAAATTCAAAAAAAGCAAAAGTGCGACGGAAAAACATGCTAGTAAATCTATAGCTGGCAATTTGTTGTAATTTTAATATTGTTTTTATAATAAGAATTTTGTAAATAAACAATACTTAGATATATTTTTGTTTTTTTTTCCATTCCAAATCCTATTGCATGAGCTACACTTAAGAGCCTTGCTAAATGCAGTTTTTTTTTTTGAAAACTAAGTAATTTAATTGGTTCTTGGAACTTTTTATTCAAATAAATACACAGGTCCACAAAAAAAGTGGTGTGTCTGACTAGGATTTTCAGGCGTATTTTTTTCCGCTAAACACGAATCTGAGGTCAAATAGCAAAAAATCGAGAAACCCAAATAACCGACCAGGTACATTTACCGGCAGAAACCTGCTACCACGGAATGTTTGGACTACGACTATATAAACTATAAGAAATACAAATAATTTTATGAAACAAAAAAGAAAGCTTTTCAAATTGTCTAGAAAAAAGATATATAAACATTATTGATAAGATAAATAATAAAGGAGATATAAACGAAAATGTAATTTTGACAAAAAATTTCAGTCCAAAATAGGAAAAAAATATTTTTTTATTAATGCGAGCATGTGACTTTTGGATTTTTTTTATAATACATTAATTTATTTGAATCCCACATCACTTCAAATTTGCAAAAAGAAAATCCAAAAATAATTTTTATTTTTTTTTCCAGAAGTGTATCTTGAAAAAATCCTGAAAATTTGGTTTTTTGATGATAATTCGAGTTTTTGTGCAATGATACAAATTGCTTTTTTTTGAGGTCCCTAATAACATATTAAAATTTGGTTAATTTTCACCGCCAAAAACCCATTTAAAGTGCGCATGGTCCTTTGCCACAAGATGGCGGCTGGGCGGAGCTTAGATGCCTATTGTCGCCACTGTCTTGTATAAAGTATAAAGCCACTGTACTAAAATGCCTGCGCCAGCGCATCCAGACGGCCACCTTAACGTTTTTACCTTTATATTTAGGTTTTAGTTGATGTTTAATATAGTTTAAATAAAGTATATCACTTTTTTCCAATTAAAAAAAAAAAATGCTCAATATTTTTTTTTTATATAGGCTGTCCCTCTAAAATGTAGGCAAAAAATGTGTTTTATGCCACTTCTTCCTATTGCAAAATACAAAACCATACAGTATGTAACCTAGAATATATTTTTAAAGTCAGGCCATTTTTACCATTTCAGCAGTTTTCAAGTAATTACTAAAAACTATTCTTAAAAGCTACGACTTATATACTATCCCTTGTTTAGCGTAGCTAAACCGACTTTTTACGGTTCAGCAATGACTGCCAGGATATTTGAAATATCGATACTAGGATTGCTAAATGCATTTTGATTTTTTACAATTATTACAGCTTCTTAAAGTTTTCTTTTCTTTCAGTGGGTTCCTTTAAAAATAGTTTTTGCTTCTGACCATTGTATGCGGTGTTGTTTTGACCAAGCGTGTTCAGCAATCCTTGACTTCGACTTTTCACCTCGTTCCGTATTTTTTTTGTGTTCTTTAACTCTAACTTCGAGTGGTCTTTTCGTTTCACCCATGTATACCTCACCACATTCACAGGGAATTTGGTAAATACAGTCATTATTTGAAATACTGTTGTCTGGTCTCGTCTTAGTAAGAATACTTTTAGAGTAGTTTGGGATTATAATGCCGTTTTAATATACTCATTTGCGATTCATTTAAAATTGCGTAATTGCGTGCTAAATCATCACAATTGAAAATAACATATTTAAAATTCAAAAGGTAAATGCATTTTTAATAATAAAAAAAATATCATGCATATAAAAAAAATAACAATATAACTTAAATAAACAAATTAAAAAATAAATATTTTTAACAAGCAAATAATTACATTAGCTTGTTGTTTTGCAATTTTTATTAAAAAAATCATAAATAAAATATAAAATTTAGGTTATATTCAAGCAATTCGAACATAACTGTCATTCCTGCTATGTGCATGTTAAACAAGTTTTATATATATGACCGTGTGTCTGTTGGCTACTACTAACTAATTAATGGACGCAGTAACAAAGCATTTACCTCTTATCAAAATATCAATCCATTTGCTAAAATCAATTGAACCACAACATAGACATGTAATTATTTGAAAGGACCGCCAATATGTGTTCATTCAATTCAATCGGAATAATCCAAGCATCAGAATCAGGATTGAACAAGTATATAGCAATTTAAGTCTAACCCAGTTTGAATGTGAGTAAGGAAATTATAGATTTGATTAATTACTTATATAAGCCTAATGGCTTATTTTAAATATAATTATTATTTTTATTACTAATACTATTATTATTATTATTATTATTATTATTATTATTATTATTAGCTAAATACCTTTTAGGCTAGTTTCACTTGAATTAGTCATTATTAAACAGACATTTTGCTGGTCTGTAAATGAAATAATGAAGGTAGTCGATAAAGTCATTGGCCTGTTTACTAAAAGAATATAAAAGGGGTTATCAATAGCAAATTGGTAAAAGTAATTTTAGGGTTGAATATATGGTTTTTGAGTTTTCAGATATAAAAAAAATAAAAGTGTCATTCAATTTAGGCCCATTAATTTAATAACAGATTAACTTCGTTATCATTTTAAAAACTTTAAATTATCTTAAAATATATAGACAAAAAAAAATCAAAGTGTCTATTTCTAAATTAAGTTTGGGTAAAATTGTACTTTACGGACACCACGCCGATTTTTATGAAATTTTGCATACAGGGGTTTTTTGGGGCTCTGATCACGAATCTAAAATTTGTTTTTTTCGGCAAGCTGTGGTTTTTAAGTTATTAGGCCTCCAAGTGGACTAACCTCAAAATGGCCATTTTTCCAAAATTCCTTCTTTTTGAAACTAATTACAATCAAAATGAAACATACATTGATTGATTACTTATATATTAAACGAATACATTAAAATTTACAAAAGTTTATTGCTTATTTTTAGTAAAAAACACCTCAAATAAATCCAGTTTTTTATATCTTTACAACTTAAGTATGAATCAGGCACCAGTTATACATCATATATCTTCTTACAACGTACAGAAAAGTGGATTTATTTGAGATAATTTTTACCTAAAATAGACAATAAATTGTTGTAAATTTTATTGTATTTGAATTGCTTTATGCAGAAAGGACTTAAGTCAATTTTTAGTAAAATTGCTTTTTTGAAGAAAATAAATTCTATGTGGCAAACTACACCTTTTACGCAAAAAGGAAATAAGTGCCATTTACCTGTGTGTTAAATTTTACTTATGATTTACCAGTTTTTTTGCAAAAAGGACGTAAGTCGCCGACTTATGTCCTTTCTGCATAAAACTTCCGTGATGCAGATTGTCATTACTCTGGCCGAGAAATGTATTATTTAGACAGTAACCTTAATACAGAAAAAATGCACACTCTTTTTAAAATTCGATACCCCACGTATCAACATATATCTTATGCATCATACTACGTTTTTTGTGGAAAATTTTAAGCTCTCCTTTGGAAGGCCACAAGTCGATGTTTGTAGTACTTGTGAAAGGTACAAAATTAAAATAAAAGACGCCATTTTAAACGAAACAGCAAAAAGAGTGGCTGTTGCTGAGTACATGATACATAAAAGAAAAATCAAAAATTTTTATTCTGAACTAAGAAGTGCATCAGAATTAAAAAATGACCATGTTTTTTCATTATGCTTCGATTTTATGCAAAACATTCAACTTCCGGTTACACCAGTTGGAGAAGATTTTATTATAACGAGTTAAATACTAACGTTTTTTGTATTCATGATATAAACAAATATAAATCTACTTTATATATCTACCGTGAAGGTATAGCCAAAAAGACACCTAATAAAGTTTGCTCTTTTTACTAGATTACATTTCCAACAATTCTAAAGGCTGGGGACAAAATAAAAACCACGCTTTAATAAGAATGATTCTTGCACTGACTGACACTAAAAGATTTTCCAAAATAGTACAATATTTTCCAATAAGGGGACATTCTTTTTTGCCTTGCGACAGAGATTTTTCTATGATCAGAAGGGCACTCAAAAAACGTGATCGAAATTAGACATTTTAGGATCTCACGAAGATCATTGCTAACGCCTCCAGAATGCATAAATTTGAGGTGAAGGAGGTTAATACAGCTGAAATAACAGATTTTAAGTCATGGTGGCTGAGATATTACAAGAAGAATGTAGTGTCAATAGAAACTCGAGATCAAGAAAGAACCAAAAAAATTCACTTTACCATCAGCAAGTTTCATTATTTTGTGTATGACTCTAAGCTTCCTGAATGTGTTAAGGTTTCGGAGTTCATAAAAGGTATGGTGGAACATATTTTTAACCTTAAACAAAGTGAAAATAATATCGTGAATTTGCCAAAAACACCATGTTATCCAGTGGGGAAAGTGCAAATTAAAGAAAAAACGATGGATGGGATCAAAAAATGAGCGCTGCTAACAGTGACATTTAATTTCGTAAAAATGGAGTTAAAAACACGACGCCAAAGGCGGAGTGTTCCATGCCTTTAAACAAAATAAAATCACTTTTAGCACGTATATCATACACTATTTTTTCTACAAACACCATTAAGTGTCCAAATTAATGATTTTTTTATCGTCGACATTATTATTATTATTGAAATTTAATTTTATCCAATTTATCTATAAAATAAGTTGCAAAGGTAAAAAAAATCAAATTTGTTGATTTGTCTTTATTGACAACTAACGTCAAATAATCGAGGATTCTTGTTCGATGAAAAGTGATCAAGAAAATGAATTTCTCTCGGTCGAAATCAAAGTGGCTGCTAATAAAGCTACTTTCGAATTATTGCCTAGTAAGTCAAAGCAACAATACGAATTTACAAACGATTGTTTCTTAAAATTGTGTAATCAGAAAAATGTTAGTGGCAAGAATGCTAGTAAAAAAGCGGTCCTTGCGTGCTTTGAAGAAAAGTCCAAAATATGGAAAAATATGGTCAAATTACTTCGTGTTAAAGACGATGATGAACATAAATAATCAGGACATAAGAAGATATTACAAGCTGGTTGCCTTTTTAAAGCAAAGGGGTGAAGGATGTTGACCGAAAAAGTCTAAAATATTGACAAGAGAACAAATCGACAAATTTCCCGCAGGAGCCCCGGATGAAATATATCTTATGCAAAAAGTAGCCATAATTTTTGGTGTATTTGGAGCCTGTCATCGGGAAGAATGTCTAATTTGACATTAAATCGACGTCGAAAATTTGGGATCTTCACTAATAACCATTAAAATTGGCCATGGAGTTCCTTATTCTAATTGTATTTTCAATAATTGTACGTTTAATTTAATAAATAATTTATTTTCTTCTAAGTATTACGTTTATAAATATTTATCTGTGTTAAATAAAAGCACAGTGCTAATAAATAGTTTTAACACCAGTGTTAAATGCATTAAAAATGCTTTAAAAATCAAACATTTACTGACGTTTGTAGAAAAAAGTATTTTTATTGAAATTTGACCAAGATATAATTTTTTTCAGGAAGTTTTATCATTTTTTTACCCAATTATTTTTATTTTTTATATAAAAAAATCTATTTCTTCCCTAAAACAGTTGTTTGATAAAGTTATTTTAATAATAAAATATAGTGTAATATAACAATATTAAAAAAAACGCACAAACCTTATGGGAATTGGCCCCCGGTCAAATTGGCTGAAATTTGGATATGTTAGTCTTTTCGGCAACAACAAAACAACTGATCAAAAGTCTCAATGGACACAAAGCTCATTTTTGCATATTTTGGCTTCAACGGAGCTCTAAAGCTCCACGGATTCACCATTATTGACTACATAAAATAATCTCTTCGAAAGTTTAGTATTTGCTGCGCTAACAAAAAGTACCCTCTTATGTTTTGAGGTCGCTGCATTCAAAACCAATGCCAATATGATAATATTGACAGTTGACAGCTGTCAACTAACTGCCAAACAACAAGCAGTAATGAAAATTGATAACATCCTCATGTAAATATATATTTTTGAGGACAGCATGTGACAATCAAAATTGATAAAATCGTCTAGTAAATATATGTTTTTGAGGTTGCTAAGTTTAAAACTGATGTCAAAAGGACCATATTGACAATTGACAGCTGTCAATTAACTGTCAAACAACAAGCAATAGTCAAAACTGATAAAATCAACATGAAAATATATGTTTTGGAGGTTGCCGAGTTCAAAACTGGTATTAAAAAATCGATATTGACAGTTGACAGCTGTCAGATAACTGTCAGACAACAAGCAATAATTAAAACTGATAAAATCCACATAGAAATATATGTTTTTGAGGTTGCTTAGTTCAAAACTTATGTTAAAAGATCAATGTTGACAGTTGACAGATCTTTTTGACATCAGTTTTAAGCTCAGAAGGCTCAAAAACATATATTTCTGCGTGAATTTTATTAATTTTGATTATCAAATGCGGTTTAAAAGTTAGTTGACATGCTGTCAACTGTCAATATCGACTTTTTATTATCAGTTTTGAACTTAGCAATATAAAAATATATATTTACATAGGGATTTTATGAATTTTTATTATTGCTTGTTGTTTGGCAGCTAGTTGACAGCTGTCAACTGTCAATATTATCATATTGGTATTGGATTTGAATGCAGCGACCTCAAAAACATAAGAGGGTACTTTTTTGTTAACGCAGCAAATACTAAACTTTCAAAAATATTACCCTTTTAAGGAGTCAATAATGGTGACTCCGTGGAGTTTTGGAGCTCTGTAGGAGCCAAAATAAGCAAAATAGAGCTTTGTGCCCATTGAGACTTTTTTTCAGGATGCCGAAACAAACAACATATCCAAATTTCAGCCAATTTGACAGGAGCCAATTCCCATAAGGTTTGTGCGGGGTTTTTTGCCCTGGAAGTCTACAAAAATAGATTAATGCCTATTCCTACTAACCAGCCTCTTGCATCACACTCTGTGCTTGTAAATGTTCAGAAAGCATTAACGCCAATGAGGATGTAGGAAATTTAATCCAATATTAAATGTTGCGCAGGCGTAAATTGCAATAAAGCAAGCGATCTTAAAATAACCAAGGTGTATCTTATTTAAATAAAATAGAGATTGCTCTTTAAGACCTACAGTTTAAAAGTTATTTTAGTAATTTTTTATTAAGCCTTACGCTTTTTTTATAATTATATGTATGACAAAAATATTTATTGACGATAAAGTTAAACACAAACTCAAGCATGGCTTTATTATCATAAAATCAATTTCATTGATAAAGCTGAAACATACAGAAAAAATACTTAAACCTATTATTAACATTAAGAATAACAAAGAAAAAATCTTAAACGCCGAGTCATAATATTCATTTATAATTTAAAATGCTTTCTCGACTAAAATATCTTTAACTTGGGCTTGAAATCATTAAATATTTCCCATTTTTCTTACGGTAAGTGGTATCTGATTAAAAAGTGTTTTACCGTCATAAATTTCAAATTTTTCTACAATTGCACCCTGGTGGTGATGATGTAAGAAGATGGAATGGAAGAAGAGGAATTTTGTTTGCTGGTTTTTTTTTTCACAAAAAAGCTTTTGTTTATCTTTATGACAGCTCTCGAAGAATTATTATATTTGTATATTATATCCTATAAATTATATATACATATATAGACCTAAGTACCAAACTACCGTGAGTGCCGGGTTTTCCGGTGTTTAACCCATTTCTTCCCAGTTGTTCCGTCAACGTTGTCCAAGCACTGAAACATGCAAATGTTGCATTTCACAGCACCTTTTAGACAACGCGGTAATGCCACCACGGACGTTATTTTTAAATAAATACTACCTTAAAGTGTCTCTTCGGCTCTGGGAATCGAACCCGGACCGCCGGGGTGGCGAGCAGAAACTCTGACCACAACGCTACCGAAGAGACATTTGGTCAGATGAATGTTGCATAACGAGTTGGGGTATTCTTAACCGACATAATGAAAGATATTGAAATTCCACAAATCCCCACACAGTACGACCTCTTCGTCAACAAGGTTAATTTGGGATAAATTTAAGTTGATTTTTGTGTCAAAATAAACTGGTGTATTGTTGTTTTAAAGAAAATTAAAATGCAAATAGATATCTGAACTTACTTCAATAAAACCTTTTAAACATCCTTGATGATGTTGCTTTAAATAAAGTAATAGAGATTTACTTTTAACAAAGTGGCCTTCCTGCCTATAACGCTTTTTGAATAAGAGACTATTTAAATAGTCACTTAGAGGACCGCTGGATAGGAACACATGGACCAATAAGGCGGGCACCGTGCTTTCCGGATCTAACACATACGGATTTTTTTCTTTGGTAAATAAAATTTATAAAGAAGTCATCTTAACCCGACATTAACTTGATCAAAGAATTTATAAGGCCATTGCAATAATAAAACCATTACACCTCACCAATGCCTTATCCGTTGAGCTTACAGGCTTAACCATAGCTGAAAAAGAAATAAGCAGTAGAAACATTACTGGTAAAGTCGAGCTTATCCACACGGATTGCAGACAGCCACTACTAGCCCTAAGGAGAACACGCTACAGCTCGGGTGTGGACGTTTCCAGCAGGAATGTGGTCACTCTCTGCTGGACCAAAGGACACGCGCACTCCAAAGGCAACCGCATCGCTGCCTCGTTGGCCAGGAAGGCTGCCGGGACAAAACCTTTTGGACCCGAACCTTTCGTAGGTCTGACAGGGTCTACGATAAGGGACCCAATTAAAAAACACTCTTATCAGCAGTTTACAACAAGATGGGATGAAACAGTAAACTGTAACTTTTCCAGGGAGTTATTGAACTATCCTGACAGAGATACAGCTAAACATTACCTGGTCTAATCACGGGCGTTCTTACTGGACATTGTCAACTACGAAAACACCTCTTTAGATGGGTATAAATAACACAACTCTGTGTAGAGGTTGTGAACAGGAAGACGAGACGGTGGAATACATCCCTTGTGACTGTCCTGCACTCTCGTCCAAGAGAAGATCCATGATGGGCGAGTATTGGCTTTCTTTGGCCGACATTAAAGAGATTTCCCTCGGCGACGTTCTCACCTACTTTAAATCAGTAGGCTGGGCAGCGTACTGAGTGAGAAGTCTCCTACAGGAGGTAGCACAATGGACCTAGGCCTAGGTGCAGTGATGTTTATCACCCTCCGCACTTTCAGATACAGATACAGATGCCTTATCCGTTTGAAGAAGATATCAAGAGTGCATTAGAATAAATGGAGGGGCTTTCGAACATTTGCTATAATTACCCTTGTGTGCCTGCTAAAGTGCCTACTATTAAAAGTAAATCATATGCCAATGACTATCTAAAACGGTTCCAGAGATATAAAATAGAACCCTTATATCCCGGTGTCATCGTTGAATCGCCATAGCAACCTTATGACGTATTTACGGACCTATGTTGATATGAACTTTTCTTCATACTTTAACATGAAGAATTATCCCTACAACTATTCGAACGGTATTTGCGGACAGTCTGCATATATCAAATTGCATATTTTGTATTTATTTAAACCAGCCTAAAACTTTAGTTTTAGACTAAAAGTAAGTAACTTGAGAGTGTTATTTGTACATTCACTATTATGCTGTGTCCTTTTTTTCCCTAATCTACTACAGGTCCTTATTAAATCATTTAAAACTCTTTTTTAGGCTGTTACAATTAGTTTAGTTAATTTAAATTAAATGTTTCTATGTTTCAGACATTTTGCGACTGATTTTTATGTGGATTCGTAGACTTTAATAAATGAATATAATCCGTACACGGGTAGAATTTGGATTATAATTTTATTTTAATATTTTACTTTGGTGTGATATTCATTACTTCCTATGTCAACTTATAATTGGCAAATGAGGCTATATAATCTAATAATACCAACTTGATTTCCTGATTTATTAGAATGTGTCAGTGGATATAATTTGCTGCATATGTGCTTAGTTGTCCTATAGCTGATTGCATTAATAATTGTCATCTAATTGTTTACACATATTAGACTTTGGAAACTAGATATTGCTTATTTAAATCTAAATACATAAATAGTTTAAAACACAAAAAAACAGAACAAAAACAAAAGTTATTTTAATTTGTATAAAATGTTTTTAAATGGGGTTTATTACCAGCATGAATAAATAATTAATTTGGTCGTTACTTAATAAAAAATATATATTTAAAAACCAAAGTGACGTAGTAAAGGACCCCGCAAATTTCCTATGGAAAATGGCCCCCAGTGAAAATGGCTAAAATCGATATGTGTTTTAGGTTTTGTCATCCTGAGAAAAAGTCTTAATGGGCACTAAGCACCAATATGCGTATTTTGGCTCCTACGGGGCTCCAAAGCTCCACAGGTCGATTTTTTCTTATGGGAAGTGAGTTCGGTGAAAATGGCTAAAATCAATATACAGGGTGTATTTTTTTTTTTTTTTTTTTTTTTTTTTTTTTTTTTTTTTTTTTTTTTTTTTTTTTTTTTTTTTTTTTTTTTTTTTTTTTTTTTTTTTTTTTTTTTTTTTTTTTTTTTTTTTTTTTTTTTTTTTTTTTTTTTTTTTTTTTTTTTTTTTTTTTTTTTTTTTTTTTTTTTTTTTTTTTTTTTTTTAAATTTTTAACTGGGAGAACAGTTGTTAAAAAATCATTATTTTTTTTATTTGTAGACTAAAACATTTAAAATTAAGTTTATTTTATTATCAAATGAATCTACTGATAAGCGATTAAGACAAAAGTTTCCAGATGTTACGGTTTACAGAAATAACTGCTTTCAAAGTGCATGACTTTAACATCGTTTAGACAAAAATCTATCAAGTTTTGACACATATGTCATATAAACTTTTCGACTTATTTTGAGCTCCACTATCGCCCATTAAAATGATGAGCATCATACTTTTTACACCCTGTATGTTTTAGCTTTTGTCATCCTGAGAAAAAGTCTCAATGGACACGAAGCTTCATTATGCATATTTTGGCTTCTACGGAGCTCCAAAGCTCCAAAGGTTTACAGATCGATGATTTCTTATGAAAATTGCCCCCGGTAAAATTTGTTAAAATCGACATATATGTCGTAGCTATTTTTGTTTGAGAATAAGTCTCAATGGGCACGAAGCTTCATTATGCGTATTTTGGCTCCTACGAAGCTCCAAAGCTCACAGTGTATGTCCCCTATCGGTTAGGAATGGGTTTACTTGACTGGACTTGCATATTTTATGGCTGTACATTAATTGTTTTTTTTGTGAGATTAAAACAAACAGAAAAAAAAAATCTGCTAAAAATAAAGTTAACTTTTTTCCTGCTTAGACTTATGTTTTAATATATTAATGCTACCACTAAACAGAAAATAAGTCAATAAAACAGTAAAACTTGTTAAGAATCTATAAATATATAGAAATTCTATCACAAATCACAAAATAAGTCAGTCCAAAAACTAAAAAATCCCACACAAGCGGCCAGTACGGAACTGGCCGGCGACAAACGTGTAAATAAAATCGATCTACCGGTCCGTTCTGAGCATGATTTAAGACCCTAAGCGATGACTACCGCCACAGCGCACGAACATATTTTTTCGCCCATAAAATCTAACTTTTGAACTGCGCATTTGATACCCTTTGCCGGTCCATATGAAGGTCAGTGTTTAATATTGACAGATAATTACGATCTAGTCATGAGAGGAATAATTGACCATCTTAGTGAAAAATAGTCTTTAAACATCTATTCTATTGTAAATAATTGAGTTGTTGTGAAAAGTTAATTTTAAATGTGTTTTATATTCTTAATTAATTCATAATTTATTTTACGCCTATAAGTAATACTAACCTTATTTAACAATGTATTAAAACTTACTTGGTGGTAATTTTAGCTGTGACAGGTAATAATTAAATATATATCTGGGCCAATTGTCATTTTAAACAGAATAACCGAGTACCAACTGAGCACATATCAGACAATTTAAATCTAGTTTGATTTATGCCCGAGTCAAGAAATCATATATGACCAATTATCAAATATTACAGTAACGGAAAATGGATATTAATAGAATAATTACTTAAAATACATTAAATATTTTAGTTGCATAGCCAAAAATGTTATTTTCTGGTAAATAAAACCCAATGTCAATCAATTAAAGTTATTTAATTGTTTTGAGACAGTTTGGAAAATTCAGGTAAAGTTCATTTAATTTTAATTTCTTTCTTATATATCAAGTTTTTAGTTGATTATTATAAGTTGACATACATTAAGATCTTTTTGTATCAAAAGTTCGACTTTTTTTTATCTTATCCGTATGAAAGCTTTTTAGGAAGTCCGAGCAATAGGCACCGTGAATGCCGGGTTTTTAGATATTTAAACCAATTTATTCTCTGTTCTGTCAAAGTTGTTCCAGAACCAAAACATGTGGTTATTGCATTTTACGGCACCTTTAAGATACCGTGCCAGTTCCAAAATGTGATACAAATAACTACTATTTCTGTACTACCCTCTTCCCATTAACGTCTGGGTTATGTCATCCAGGCGGAACCTACAGTTTAACGTAGATTCTAAACTGCACTTAACGGCACAAGGTGTTTCCTGGCGCATAGATCATAATGTTTTGTAAAAATCTTGTTTTAAACTTTTTTGTCATACGCTTAAGCGCTTTTGAGATAGAGCGCGGAGAATACACAGTGCTTAGCAATACATAGAGGTCGTACAAATTACACTGATCTAAATATATATATATATATATATATATATATATATATATATATATATATATATATATATATATATATATATATATATATATATATATATATATATATATATATATATATATATATATATATATATATATATATATATATATATATATATATATATATATATATATATATATATATATATATATATATATACAGGGTGTAAAAAGTATGATGCTCATGATTTTAATGGGCGATAGAAAGCTCAAAATAAGTCGAAAAAGCCAAGAACATATGAGTCAAAAGTTAATTGTTTTCGAAATATGCCCTTTTCAAGTTTAAAAAACATGGCAACACCGCGTCTGTTTCGTCGAAGGACGGGTCTCCACTTCGAAAGTTGTTGTGAGTTTTTTGCACTGTTTACACTTTTTTAAGGAGATGTTCATTCATTTACATACAAATAATAAAAATTACTTCCTGCACCTTATTTTAATATTAAATTTAAGTAAAAAACAATCAATAATTGTTTGGTTTTATTTGTAATTAAAATATGTACTCACCATAAGAATAAGCTTAATATTCATTTTAAGAACACAACTAATTATGCTTTAAAACAACACTTTTTGTTTTGCTTAAAGAATAAGATTTCTGGTCGCACAAATTCCGTTTTCATCAGTCTTTAGTAGGTACACTTGCAATACGTTTGTCTTGAATTTAAAACATACCGGCATATTTTTCCCGATTCAAAAACAAACAAAAATATCCTGGCCGGATCGGGAAGCTTCTTTGTACGACTGACTTCACAAAGGTTCGCTCTGTTGCCAATTGTTTTTTTAATTTTTAACTGGGAGAACAATTGTTAAAAAATCATTAATTATTTTCTTATTGTAGACTAAAACATTTAAAATTAAGTTTATTTTATTATCAAATGAATCTACTGATAAGCGATTAAGACAAAGTTTCCAGTTGTTACGGTTTACAGAAATAACTGCTTTCAAAGTGCATGACTTTAACATCGTTTAGAAAAATCTGTCAAGTTTTGACATATATGTCATATAAACTTTTCGACTTATTTTGAGCTCCACTGTCGCCCATTAAAATGATGAGCATCATACTTTTTACACCCTGTATATATATATATATATATATATATATATATATATATATATATATATATATATATATATATATATATATATATATATATATATATATATATATATACAGTAAAGCGCACCGTACTGCGAACATAGGAGGCTCCTGGACAATTTTGGATGTACCCAATTCTAAAATACCAATAATAGTTTTGTGGCTTGCATCTCAACTTCCGTCTCGTTTTCTCACGTGGCGCATTTTTGGTTGGGACTGGTGGGGAGTGCGGTGATAAATTCGAAAGAATTATCTGTCCAGTTTATTTGTTTACTAAGTTTTTATTTTCAGTAAGAGGATGCAGTGTTTATAGGCAAGCAGCAGGAGCTAGCTAGCGTCAACCGACTTCGATCTGATTTCTTATCAGTCATAAATTTAAAATTAGTTGCTTACGAGACCGCAACGTTTGCTGCTTAAAAACCAAACAGTTTTTCCTAATAAAATAAAATACTTTTTTCAAATAAATAAATGGAACGTAGAAGATATTTTTAAGAAAATAATTTAATGTGCATTCATAGAATAAAAAAAGAAAAACTCTTTTTCAAGTTATCAAAGATGATCAAGAAAAACACCTTCTTGAGCCAAACAATAACCAAGATTGTCATAAAAACGCCTTCTGACATTTGCTAAAATGTTAAGGGTAATAATCCTAAATTCCCATTTCCCAATTTGTAATTGCAATTCTTGTAGATTATTAGCCCTATTCTCCTGGAAACCATAAATTTATGATTTTACGTGACCTCAGAGAAAAAAAATCGTTGGGTGAGACCATGAAGTGAAAATGTCGATTCATCAGTAAAAACAATGTTTCTTATAAAATTTTCATTGTTATTTTTCATTTCCATTACAGTTTCAAAAAATTGCCTTCGTCTAAAATGATCATCAGGGAAAATTTCATTGTTTTTTCTTACTTTGTAGGATCGGTATAAATTTTTTTTAGGCCTCTTTCCACTGACCTTCTGCCCAAAAAAAACCTGTTCTGCAATTGTATTAATGGAAACTGTAGGATTTTTAATAACACTTGCCACTACCATAATTTATTTCATTTCCCTTTTGTTGTTTTTTTCTGAGGCACTATCATGTTTATGTTTTCTTGGAGTTAAACAACCAAATGTCAGAAAGTTTTTAATGACTCGGTAAATAGTGGAAATCGTGGGGGTCGGCCTGGTTAGAAATAAATTATTAAATAATTCTCCAATTCCCCTAACAGGATTTCCACGGTGATTCCATTCAATAATTTGAATTTTGTCTTCCAGTTCGTAAACATCCATTATTAATAACTATTATTAAAAAAAACTTTTTGGTCGCAAATAATCGACACAGTACAACTATTGCGGTCGAGCGTTCGATACTAAAGAACTATTTCAGAAATAAACGTATTGAATTGTTCGCTGGAAAATTATTGATCGATAAGCAATGCGTGCGGCGTTTTTAGGTACATCCAAAATCGTCTAGGATCGTCCTATGTTCGCAGTACTCTGCGCTTTACTGTATATATATGTATATATATATATATATATATATATATATATATATATATATATATATATATATATATATATATATATATATATATATATATATATATATATATATATACATTTTGTCCTTTAGAAAATAAGTTATGTCTGGGGGCACTGGGCTCTTAGACCATTAAAACTCTAAAATTTGGTGTTTGATGAATAACAGCTAACCTTTAACAAATCACAACTTGGTTTGTATTAGTCCCACAGCAATAACAAAAAAGAAACATTTTATTCGCTTTTTTTAAAGCTACAATTTTGTTATTCGTAGTTTTTTAATAAAATGCATACTTATTAAGTTATTTTCAAAAAAAACCTGTTAAAAACCTTGATTTAATTAACGAAGAACTCCGACTTTCGATTGCAACTAATTCGAAATGTATGCGTTTTACAAAAAAATTCATAAAACATTTTCTGCTTATAAATTATTTTTCTGTCGACTTCTGTGATTAATTTAAATATGAAAATTAAACCCCCGAGGTGGTTTTTGGCAACCACTTCCAAGGTAAAGGCGCCCTTTGACATGATGTAGATTTTGATTGTTGGACTCTTCCCTATCCACTTGTCTGAATTTCAAGTCATTCTATGCATTTTGAAAAAAATGGCAAAATGGTTCGTTTCCTGGACTATATATTTTGCCTACGTAATACTTCTTGCTTTACTGATACATATTTTTAATGAAATCATAATTAGCCCAATCAAATTGTCATTCGAAATAGGGCCCAAGGAAGCATAAAATAGGCTTTTTAGTTTTATTGTTTTAATCAATCTAGTAGGGTACTAATCGCAGAAATATGTGGGTTCCCACCAACATTTTTGATGGGAGAACTTTGGACAGCCCAAAAACCACAAATTTTTTGGACTTTTTTCAGTTTTGGAAACTAATAGTCCTATCGATTTTTTATATAATTTTTTTTTATATTATTATATTATTATAGTTTTTTAAAAATCATATTTATATATTATAGTTTTTTAAAAAGCATTAAATTTCCTACAATTTTCACTAACTAAAGTCCCGTCTTAATCTAACAGCAAGCGAGCTACAGCCCGTCAAAAATTGTCTATTTTTGCCATCATTGCAAAAAATTTCCAAATCCTCCTATTAACTCCTTCAAATTTCTTTATAACATATCGGATGCTAACAAAAGCTTTCTAATTATAGCAGTATTCGCAGATATTCTAGAGCACTTACGGCCATTATTTAATCGAATTTTTCGACATTCTTTATGTCTTGCTTCCAAAGCATCCTTTGAAAGCTGGCCAACTGGTAAGTCAGTCAGTCGATTATAGCACCCCCGCGAAGTAATGCCTTATGAGCTGTATTGGGCATATAGTACCAATTATACAATGATAAATATAATGTTCTTGCCTGATCTAATAAAAATTTAAATTTATTTGTATTAATTTTATAGCCAGATACTATGATTTTTAAAATTAAACAAACATTTTCAATTTATTCACAATTTACTTCTGCAATATCTGCACTTATTAGTGGGTTATGAAAAAAACTCCTGGCAGTATTTCCATAATTTGTGGGCCCATACCCAGGCTTAGGTTTATCAATTATTAGACCCATTCTAGATTAAAGTTCACCTTGGATTCTTTTTTTTGTTTTCAAATATTTTTTTTATTTTCTTCGCCTTTGACTTGCCAACTTTTGGTTTGTAATCGTTACATGTGCAGCAGGCAGTCAAAAAACGTATTCAACAATGTAAACATATATTGTCACACCCTAAATTTCAGTGTGTGACTGGGATCGTAGTTTTAAGTCGGAGTAAAAAAATTAAAAAAAATATTAAAAAAACAAGTCCTTAATTTTATTTATACATCAGTACAACATTACAGTTACATACATTTGTTATTTAGAGTGACGACATCTTTTTAATACACTAAATATAATTATATATACATATACTTACACTAGGGTACTTGTAGGCGGAGAGACACGACCGAACATTTTTTAATTCTGACTGACTACTCTCGATAACTTTTTCTTCCCGAATGCCTCGCAATTTTTTCTATTCCCTACTTTTTTCCAATTGACCAGTCAGCGATTTTGCTTTTTTACTTGCTCTAGCGAGTTTGATGAACTCCGTAAAATCGCTAAATTGCAGAATAGATAAATGTTGTTTAATTTGGAATATTTTAGCCTAAACAATTAACTAGATATTCTGAACATGATATTCTATGAGTTGATGAACTTTGGTTATGGGAATTAATCGAAAATTATGTTTTTTTTTATAACAAATCGAAACTAATAATTTATATTCTTGACATTTCCCTCCGGCTACGACAAGCTGGACCCCAGCGTAAACAAAATTAAAAAGAAAGAATAAAGTAAAAATGTATACAAAAAGAATTACATAAAATACAAGTTATACAAAAAGTAAGGTAAAATACAATTACAGATTTACATTTCTCCCGAATAAAACATTAGCGATGCCAATTTACAGTTTATAAACCTTCCGAGTACGGACCTGTCCATTCAATGGTAAAGCGTTACACCCTTGCTTGAATGACGGAGAAACACGTTTTGTGGGTTGCGGGGATAGATGTAGGGGAGTCCTGCACTCTTCTCTTGTACGTTGTAGGGCTGCTTTCACTTTGAAGATTATGCTGTGCTCTTGTTGCTACTACCTTAGGTCTATTTATGCATGATGCCAGTGTTTGACTTGTCTATGGTGTTTGACAATGACAACATAACCCAGAAATTGAAAAACGCTAGTTTTGCTAATTTTCCTACAAGGCACGTGTTTTCATGCGTTATTTCACCCTTAGGTTTGTGAAAGTTTTGCTATCAAACCAATGTGATTGTGTTGTGATAGAAGAGGGTGATGATCGTCGGTGTCCCATGTGTTTCGATCGCAGACGCCTTGTTGTTTGCGCGAGTGGTTCCCTTTGGATAGCGAGTTTGTTTTACTACGACTAGTATGGATGTAAATATGCTTATGTGACACCGCTTCCATGCTCGATTTATTAGGTGAGTTTTTTGTGATGGTTTCTGATAACTACTAATTTGATTCTTTGTTTTAGCGGGTGGCTGGAGGTAGTAGGCAGCTTTGCTGTTGGGTCCTTGCAGGCAGGCTTATTCTATCCTCTCGCTGGTTTCCTTAGATCGGTTCCAATGTGTCAGCTTACCATTATTCAGGTTTTGGTTCACTTTCGGAGGCTCCAATATTGGCATAGGGAGTACATGCAAAAAAGAACAAAGTGTAAGTATATGTTGCTATTTTTCAGCTAAGTATTATTCGTAAATGTATTAGGACTTTTATTATTATGGATAAGTAATGTTAAAACAGAATATTTCTTGCTGGCTTGGCTAGCCGGTAGGTATTCTTTATTTATAATAAGTAGTATAAAAAATAAAATAAGAATTAAGAAAGTATATAAGAATTTTAGTTACTGTGAATGCAATTTTTTATTGTCTTTATTTACTTTAGCATATTTATTATTATTAACTAATGCTTTTTGCTAGAAAAATTTTAATTTTTCTTAATACTTTGATAAGTAGTTATTATTTATGTAAGCTTTTAACGGCCTTATTTATGACGTTTCCCTTCTAGAGAAAATTAAAATAAGATAAATTGAAATCAAAGCATGGATTCCATACAATAGGACATGTTTAAATTATGTAAATTGATAACTGATTTGATAAAATCAATTTTTATAACTATATTATTACTTAGAGCAAACATGTATTCATATTTTTGTAAAATCATAAATAAAAGAAAAACCTTGTTTCATCTTTAAAAAAAAAACCTGGCACTTCTATCAGTGCTATTTTTGTAGGATTTTAACCATTTTCCTATCCAGATGTATGCCTCTATCTCCTACCTACATATTAAAATCTTGATTAAAATAATAGTATTTCTTTAAAATATTTTAATTAAGTTATAAGAGATTAAGTAGATGACCCCTGCATCTATATGTGTAACTATTTTGGAATCTAGTGTTGTTTCAATTTACAATGATATTTTTCCCTATAATCATTTTAATGGCCATAATAATTAAGGTATAAATAACAATGATAAAAGAAACACTAGAGGGGCCCCAAGGGGTAAACATATTTCATTATTATTATGTCATCTCATATTTATCTATATATTTATTATATTACATGTTATTATCCTCATATCATTTTACTTTTCTTATCATTTTTTCTTTTCTTAGCGCTAAGAAGAGATAACTAGGGCATACATAGTCATCTCAAAAAGAATTACCTACATTATTAATTATTTAAATTATTGACTTATTTTATTTCGATACATTCAACTTCAGTTTGTATTTTTTCCCCAGGAGATAGGGATAGGAGGCTTTTAGCTTCGATACTATATCTTAGAGTATGATTATCTCTAGACCAATTTGATAATTCAATGCTTTCATTTTGCGATTCCTGCTTAGGACTTTTATATGATGTACTATTTTTTCTTTGATTCAACGGCTTTTTATTTTCAGATTGGAAGCAATGAAAATAAATGAAGCGAATGACTAAGTACAGAACAAAGATTATAAGACAAGCGTAGATGAGGCCTATAAGAACATCATGAGTTATATTAGAAGTTGTTTCGTAATTTATAGGGATTGTAGCTTCATAAACTACGGTTTCTGGTAATGGTTTCCAATAGGCTCCAGCGCTGATTTCTATATCGTGATGACTATCTTCATTTAAGCTTAATCCTAGACAGCTGAGTAACACAGCAACAAACCTAATTCAAAAAGCTATGTGGTCAATACTTTAATTAATTTTTCTTACTTTTAGAAGAGAAAAAAATATATCACGCTTTGTCCTAATTTAAATTATATAAAAACTGACTTATCCTAATTTATAATGTACTTATTTATTATATATACTTTTATTCCATTGTTAAAATACCATTTAAAATATAACTACGAGGTCCTATATTTATAAATATGCTCTGTATATAGTTATCAAATTTAAATAATAAAAAGTGCTACTAAACATATTTCCTTGTTATTTCTATATTAATTCCAATATTATATGCTGATTTTTTATTTCATTAATCAATTAACATTTTTGTGTAGGGTCACTTCCATGTCCACCCTAAGTTTATTATTATATTTTTTTATTTTGATTTTTAACCTAATTATGAATAAGAATAAAAATAAGAGAGGTATTTCTGTACCTGTTATACTGATGTAAATTAATATATTTTTAATAAGTTTGTATTATTAATATTATATTTGGGATGTCATCTGCCTTACTAAAGCCCTTTCCCGAATTTCACTCAATTTTAATACTAGAGCTTTAAGGCTGCTATAATTCATGTTACCTGTACTCATAAGATAGTAGGTCTCATAAAAAGATGAGTGCAAGCCATTTTCGAAAAACTCTCTAAAAGTTTCGAAAGGCATTTTCTCGTCTACTTCATGAGCCAACGTTAAAAGTTCGTAATAGTAACTTTTAATATCTTCGTTATCTCGCTGCTTTCTTGAATTTAATCTAAATTTTAATTTTCGTAGTGGCTGTTCACCACTAAACTCCTTAACAAAATCTTTTTTAATCCTATCCCAGGTATTATTTTTATTATTTGGATCTGTAGAATATTCGTTATACCAAAATGAAGCTGGACCCTCGAGGAAATTACCCAAATATGATATCTTAAATGAATCGGTCCATCCATTGCACACCGCTGTGCGTTCGTATCTTGTCAAAAAATTAACCGGGGAGTCAGAACTTGGGTTAAAGTATGGAGGTTGTATGAATTTTGGAGTAGTAGGCGTTTTAATTTCGGCTAGTGCATTTTCTAGCGTAGTGTTTGCCATATTAGTAGTATTAATATTTTGTTTTGCAGGGACTATTGGGTTTTGTGGCTTTGTTGTTAGTTTTGTCTGAGTAAATTTATGTGAGGCTTGTGTCGGTGTTGTTTGTGTAAATATGTTTTTTGATTGATTTTGATTGACTTTGGTATTTAAACCTAGTTTAGTTTCTACCGTTTCGTGTGAATTTTGTTGTGTGGGTGTTTCTCTTCGTATGTGTTTTTCTTGTTGGGAAAACCCTATTTCAAAAACAAATTTTTCTTTTTCCGTGGGTGTTGTGTGTGTTGTTGTGTTAGGAGTTTTATTAGAAGGACCCGGTATATCAAAAACAAATTTTTCCTTATTTTTATTAGGAGGACTCCTGCCAAGAGATGCTCTTGGTGTAAAAGGATTTATATTAGTGCTCCTATGATTTGGGATAAAGTTTTCAAAATTTGGAATTTCTATCGTTAGATCTTCTCCTTTTTTAACGTGACTCCTGGTTACCCTTTTTCGCTCATTAAGATACCACTATTTATCGTTATTTTCCTCGAGGATCATTATTTGTGTAAATAATATTTAAAAACAAACCAATTAAATACATTAAGTAATTTAATGAAAATTTTCGGATTATATCTAAATTAAAATTTAAGCTGGGAAACGCATATAGAATATCTTAGGAAACTTATATCGCCTATAATTCATCTTTTATCTAAATTTCGTAATCACTTAAGTTTAAAATTATTGCAAAACATATATTATTCTTTAATATATTCAAAATTTTAATATTTCATTACGGTACGTGTCCAAGTACTTATTGTTATTAAAGCTTTAGAAACGCCTTTACAGTCGCAAAACGAAGTGGTGTAGGTAACTACTTAGATGAGATTAAGTACCACAAAAAAAATATATCAAGAATTAAAAAAAAGAAAAAATATATCAAGAATTTTCTGTAACATGTGAGCGTACTTGAGTACTAAAATGGATGCAAATGTATAAATCTAATAAATAATATAGATACATTTTTTAAAAATATGTCACCACTCTAAACATTTAAAAAAATAAAAAAAAATTTTCCGTGTTACGCGGCATTTTTTTTATTTACCCGGCATTTTTTATTCTGCCCGGCATTTTTTATTCTGCCCGGCATTTTTTATTCTGCCCGGCGGTTTTTTTAATCTGCCCGGCTTTTTTATTTTACCCCGCATTTTTTATTATGCCCGGCGCCTCCACCAAACTTGTCACACCCTAAATTTCAGTGTGTGACTGGGATCGTAGTTTTTAAGTCGGAGTAAAAAAATTAAAAAAAATATTAAAAAAACAAGTCCTTAATTTTATTTATACATCAGTACAACATTACAGTTACATACATTTGTTATTTAGAGTGACGACATCTTTTTAATACACTAAATATAATTATATATACATATACTTACACTAGGGTACTTGTGGCGGAGAGACACGACCGAACATTTTTAATTCTGACTGACTACTCTCGATAACTTTTTTTTCCCCCGAATGCCTCGCAATTTTTTCTTTTCCCCTACTTTTTTCCAATTGACCAGTCAGCAATTTTGCTTTTTTACTTGCTCAGCGAGTTTGATGAACTCCGTAAAATCGCTAAATTGCAGAATAGATAAATGTTGTTTAATTTGGAATATTTTAGCCCTAAACAATTAACTAGATATTCTGAACATGATATTCTATGAGTTGATGAATTTTTGGTTATGGGAATTAATCGAAAATTATGTTTTTTTTTATAACAAATCGAAACTAATAATTTATATTTTTGACAATATGTTCCCAGTTTCGAACTAACAACCAGTCTTCATCTTCTTTTATAAATACAAACTTTATTGGCTTAAAAGGAGGATTTGGCGTTTTTTTGCAATGTAGGAAAAAATAGACGGTATTTGAGGGGCTGTAGCTCGCTTGCTGTTAGAGTTAGACATAACTTTAGTATATAAAAATTGTAGGAAATTGAATGTTCTTTAAAAAAGTACAGAATACAAAAAATCGACAGGACTATTAGTTTCTGAGATATATCAAAAAAACTGAAAAAAGTCCAAAAAATTCGTGTTTTTTGGGCTGTCAAAAGTTCTCCCATCAAAAATTTTGGCAGGAAACCACAGATTACTATTATTAGCACCCTTATGGAACAATTAAAACAATAAAACAAAATAGCCTATTTCATGCTTGCTACAATGTACTATTTGATTGGGCTGAATAGCCTAGATCATTGTACATTGAATTTTTGACTTTTGCTGTCGCCGCTAGATGGCGTTAACTGAAATGGTAGCACATTTTTGAGTTTTTTTCAAAAAAACAAATGTAATGGTATATTAATTTTTATATATTTTAAAAGAGGATAAATTTCTCTATAATTTAATGAAAAGAATTTATTATCTACCTTTTTTTGAACCGTTAATATTGGCCAAAATATAATTTTATTACATTAAAAAAAGGCACGCCACTGTTTTTTATCAAAATAAAAATCAGTTTTGTAATCTCTTATTAGTTGCTAACAAAAAGAACCTCTTGACTTTAATGTAAATTAGTATGTTTCGAGATATGTATATATTATCTTATTTTTTCAATGCAAAACCGTTTATCTAACGAAAAAAAGGCAAGAGGTTTTTTTTGTTAGCAACTAATAAAGCGAATTTTAAAAAAAAAGTGGCGTGCCATTTTTTAATGTAATAAAAATATTTTGGTAATTTTCAACGGTTTAAAAAACGAAATAAATTCTTTTTTTTATATGGTTTACCTTTTTAAAATTTTTATTTTTTTTTTCTTTTTTTAAATCAAAAAATTTGCTACCATTTCGTTGCCTTTTTGGGAGCACAAAAGTCAAAAATTAAAAAACCCAAAAAAGCGTTTTGTAGTGAAATTAGCTTTATTGGTCTAAGTTTGCGATCGGTCAAAAAAGGGAAATTTGGTTTTTTTTAAAAAAACTAAACTTCCCCCACCGCTTTATTTTGATAGATAGAACAAAACGTTTTAGACAAAAAATGTGGGGGGAAAAGGTCAGTAAATATGAAAATGATATCATCGAAAACTTTCATTAGACAAAATTCTATAAAAATCCCATTTTTCTACTTGGTATTGGTTGTTACGCCCTCTAGCGGACGTTTGACAAACTCGAAAATAATTTCCAATAATTTCTCTTGCCGACTTTAATCATGATTATTTTTTATTAAATCTATACGACCAATATCTTATAAGATATGGCCGCTCGCTATCCTTAACTGATCACCCTGTACAACAACTGAATACTGGTAACTTTTATCTAATTGCATCAAAATTCGAATCAAGTACTCATATCTCTTATAAGTCATTATTTCAATAATGCCCAATGAATACATAACATTGTTTATTAATGAAGTCAAGCTTCATAAATATTAATTTATTATTCATTAATTTACCGCTATTATTTAAGTCAAATTGTCATAAAAATATTTTTATTTATTGGATTTTTTTTTAATTTCTAATTTATATATAATAATAGTATTTTTTTCTTTTTGGCAGCATTTTTTATATGTATCGACAAAATACTGATGTATAAAACGTTTTATTTTTATTAAATGTCCGCATTATATTGCTACCCTGTAATGAAAGGAAAAAAAAGATAAATAATTTTATTTATTATTTTTGATTAAGTAACAAAAAAACAATACCAAGTACGTTTTCTATATTACCATAAAAACAAAAACAGTGTACGTTTATTGGGGTTATTTAAGTAATCGTTCATTTTCATTATAGTTTTTTGTTGATAAATAAATTAAGTATCTACTGGGAAGGTTTTTAATTTGCAGGCTATTAAGTTTAACATTAATTTATATAAAAATATTTTTTTATTATATTAGTACATGAACGTCACTAAAACGAGTCAAATTTCTATAAAGTGTTATTTCTTTCCTACCATATGCATCTAGAATAAATATTATTTAGCCAATAAACCAAGCCACTTAAAAATATTTTATGAAAAATGGAATCTTCCGCGTACCTTTCTGCTAAGTCGTGTTATTTTAGTTATGCTAACAAAACTCCATAAATATTTTGTAATATTTTTCGTATAGGGTGATTTCGCCAGTAAGCCGGACATAACCAGTTAGCGGACAAATGGCCTTTTACTTCAAATAATAACATAAACGCAAAATTTATATATCGTAAATGCACGCCACTAGTCCATCCATGTTTTCCGCGCAGACTCAAAACATTTTTAAGCAACATAACCTCAAATATTCATTACCAAAACGACCGTTAAAAATTAGCTGTTGTAGGTGTGGTGTTCATTAGAAAAAAATAGCAGAAGTGCGCATTTGTATGGTAAGTTAATATACCTAATTAGGTCTTAAGGTCAATTTTAGCTCTCATGTATAGTCATGGTATAAAGATACGATTTGTTCTTTAAAACAGCGAGATTTTTCTTAATAACCTTAAAAAACGTGGTGGTCGGATACTGGAATATAACTTTTTGCAAAATTCCAGTAGTCGGACAGGTGTCCGCTTACCGGTATATTTGATCATTAATGTTTGCATCTTTATCTGTTTTGTAAAAAAGTGTATCTCCTTTTTTCTTTTGATTAACAATGAAAATACCATATTAGTTTGCATAAGCCAGTGGACGGACACTCTTTTATACCCTGTTATACAAAGAAATGCACACATGTTTGTGTCCGACCACTGGCGTTTTTATTTTGGTATTGTTTCCAGTATTCGTCCACATAATTTTTTGCATGTTTCTTTCCCTAATTTGGGCTTTTTTTACATTAAAGGTGAAAAAAGTCATGGATTTCAAGAAAACGAAGAAGAGCTGATTACTCGGAAGATAAATTAATTGCCGCCTGCCAAGAAGTCCGCAACGGCCAAAAATTAAGAAAGTTTCTCGCCAGTATGGTATTCCCAAGTCGACAGTCCTGGACCGGATTAAGGGTCGTGTAAAAATGGATGATAAATATCGTATGGGGCCTGATCCAGTTTTGAGTGCTAATAACGAAGAAAAATAGTAGCATGGTTAACGACCCTAGCAAAATGTGGATTTCCTTTAAAAAAAGAAGAATTATTATTATCAGTGCAAAAAATTGTCAAAGATGGTAACATAAAAACACCATTTAAAGATGGACGCCCTGGCCAGAAATGGTTTTCTGGGTTTCTAAGAAGACACCCAAAATTGGCAATGAGGTCAGCAGAATCACTGGATTCTTCAAGAGCTAAAATAACCAAAGAATATATTAAGTTATGGTTTCACAATTTAGAAAAGTATTTAGAAAAATGTGGCTGTGTTGATTTATTAAATGATGCAAGTCGAATTCTAAATGCAGACGAATCAGGTTTTATCTTTGTCCTAAATCTGGCAAAATATTAGGACTTAAAGGTCATAATGTATATAACGTAAAAAAAGGAAATGAAAGGAGAATCTCACAGTTCTAATGACAATTACAGCCAATGGCAAAAATATGTCCCCCTGTAGTCGTGTTCCCTTATGTGCGGCCTCCAAAGGCTGTCGTAGACAGCATGCCTGCTTGGGTTTTGGGAAAATCTGAGTCAGGGTTTGGGTGCGGTCGGATATATTTTTTAATTTGTTGCTAACAGCCTCAATAATTGGTTGACTGAACAAGGCATACAGAGACCCATTTTATTTTTAGTGGATGGTCACCGCTCCCATTTATCTATGGAAGTAAGTCGTTTTTGTGATGAAAATCAAATTATCCTTTATGCGTTGCCCCCAAATGCAACGCATTTGCTTCAGCCAGCAGATGTGTCAGTGTTTAAGCCTATGAAAGAATATTGGCGACAATATGTACGAGAATGGCAAGCAGAACACAATAAAATTGTTACTAAAAGTGATTTTGTCCTATATTCAATAGGGTTTTAGAACACCCAAACATGCCAAACAACATAAAAAATGGGTTTAGGGCTTGTGGTCTCTATCCATTTGACCCAGACGCGCCAGATTACAGCAAATGTGTACAAAATACGCTTGAAGATACGCAGGAAAATCGTAACCCAAATGAAAGTGTAAACCCTAAACCAAAATAACTTTAAATGATATAGAAAGTGCATCAAAAGTGATAACTGCTTTGAAACCGGATTTGCTTAGAAAATGGAATTGATATAGATGTTCTCTTAAATATGATAATTATGTTAAAAATAGATGATGATGAAAATATGGTCGAGGGTCCTGACGTAATATTAGAAGAACATGAAGCAGAAGGTAATAATGATGAAATGCTTGAACCAAATTTATTAGAAAATGGGATGGAAGTTGAGTATGAGGCAGGCTCTGACGGGATGTTGAAACCAGTTGCTAATGACGAACCAAAAATTGAGTATGAGGTAGGCTCTGACGGGATGTTGAAACCAGTTGCTAATGACGAACCAAAAATTGAGTATGAGGTAGGCTCTGACGGGATGTTGAAACCAGTTGCTAACGACGAACCAAAAGTTGTAATCTTAAAAAATATTCTATTGCCAAGTGTGGTTAATTTATATGAAGACCCCCAACCATCCACGTCCGATTTTAAAGTAATTGAAGCCACAGAAAACACACACAAAAATACACTGGACAAAAATATTATACAAAAAGAAAAATTAGAAAGTGACGACAGTAAAACCAAATGTGAAGACCGTCAACCATCCACGTCCGATTGTAAAGTATTAATTGAAGCCAAAGAAAATACAGAAAAAAATATACCGGACCAAAAATTTACACAAAAAGAAAAATTAGAAAGTGACAGTAAAACAAAATACAAAACCGAAGTAGAGTTAGCTTTCCAAAAACATCTTAGGTTTCCAAAACCGCTAGAAAAAAAAATAAAAACAAATCGAAATACTAACTATCCAAGTGCAATTTCATCTAATGAATGGAGGAAACATTATGAAGAGAAATTTAGGCAAAAAGAAGAAAAGGAAAATTCCAGGAAGAAAAGAAAAGATGAAGGTGAAACCAAAACAGCCAAACAAACATTACAAAATAAAAAAACTTTGGCTACAAAAACTTTCAATGAAGTTGTTAACATAAAAAAGGATAAGCTAAAGTGTGTAAATTGTGAAGAAATTTTGGATAGTGACGCCGAAGACGAGGATGAAAAACATGTTGGTTGCGACACTTGCCCTAGATGGTATCATATGGGATGTACGAAATTCAAGGGTTTAAGATATTCTGATGTCCAATATGAGGATTTTATTTGCGATCTCTGTATTGAGGAGGCATAAATAATATTTGTAAATTTGTTCTAGAGATTTTATACACTTTTTGTATGTTTTTATTTTATTGCCAGTTTCTTTCATTTCATTCCATTTCATTCTTGTAATGAGAAATAAGTTTTGTTTTAGAAATCTTAAAGATTTATTTTATATTTTTTTATTACATTCATAAGAGTTTTTATTTTAATTTATTTAATAAAAGTTTTTGTTTTTCGTCAAGATTTTTATTATTCAGATCCTCAATTTAATAATGTTTTTATTACGGCTCTGTGCGATTTCCGCCCTGTCCGTCAACCGGCATAGCCCGGTCGACTACTAGCTTTCGATGTCCGTTCACTAGGAAAAAGCATATTTTTGTAAATAAAGCACTTAAAATAATTCATAGATTATTTTATAAAATTTCTAATTTACTCTTTGTGTACAGAAAATGGTAAGCTGTACAATAAGAGTTTATTTAAGAACTTTCAATAGAAAATAAATTTTTGGCGGCAATTTAAAGTTTACTTTGACGTTAACTGTCCGACCACTGGCGAATTCACCCTACGCTCCTTTATTTTGTGGCAATAAAGCTATCACTCCTTTCTTCTCAAGATTTTTTATTTTAGAATGTGGGTTGCTAATACCCAAATCACCATCCTTATAGTTCATTTTTTAAAAGAAATTATTGAAAAGAGTCCGAAATTTCTTAATTTTCAGACTATTTTAGTATTTTGACACAACGGTATACTTAATATTCAAAAAGAGACAATAAATAAGGTCTTGTATAGTTCCTACCCATACAAGTCCTTGCAGATACAGCCTCCAACAGCGAACAAAAAAACGCTTGCGGACGAAAAATGTTTCAGACCAAAAATGTTACAGTCCATAATGCATTTTTTGTTCTAAAATAAATTAAAACATGTTCTTAAAAAAGGTCGACATTAAAGAAAAATTTAGTACCATTAAAATAAATTGTTATATTTCTACAACGAGATTTGGCAGTTTCGTTATGACCTGCTTAATAAGAGCAATACTATGTATGGTCAAAAACGCCATGCTATGTTAATAAAAATAGTTTTAGCCAACATAGTCAAGACACTTAGGCTTGTGAAATAATTAAGGATTGTTAATTGGAAAATTTAGCATGTTGGGCCAAGCTTGTTAGTCATTGTCATTATTGTATTTAAAAGACCTGCGTATTCTTTTCTAACCGCCAACGTTATTTTTAGGTACACTTTACCAAAGTAAGCTATTAGTTGTTTTAACCAGCTTGCTAGAAAGACCATTTTGTTAAATATTATAGTGTGCAGGTAAAAAAAAATACCATTTGTTTTTATCTCTTTCAAGAGAGAACTATTTTAGTCGCAAAAAATCCCAGTATATGTACAGGATTAGCAACTTTAAAAAACATTTTACATTTTAAAGCTTTTACACCTAAGTGGCTTTATCGACGAAGATGATATTTTCACGCAGATGGGGCTTAAACACAAATTGGATTGACAAGGTTACCAATTAAAATAAAAGTAGGTTGCCAAGACATTAAGGGGAAAAAAGTGTTCGAATAAATGGTATTATTTTTTTATTGCTTATTTTTGTGATTTTAAATTAATAATTTTATTTTTTTTTCAGGTGAGAAAATTATTAAGCTGAAGGAAACTTGCAATATTATAGAAATAATGCAGGTAAAGTAAGAACAAATCATATTCACAAACACATTTAAAATTATTTTCCGATGTGCTTCAATGGTAAAATCAAATAATTAAAAACATATATTTTTTTAAGATTTCTTTTTTTACGTTAAAAAAAAATACTGGAACCCGAACTACTAAGGGTCTAATTATCTTTAAAAACGATAAAATATATTAATTTTAACAATAAAAAACAAATATAATAATTATATATTTATTTAAATTTTTAGGTTTAACCTTTACCACAAAATAATTTTTTATGATAAATATTTTAAAAAACGGTAACGATAAAAGGAAACTGCATGTAGTGGGCTATTGACTAGATTAAAAAAAAGGAGAAAATAAACTAAAACGTTAAAGGGGTTTTATTGTTCTATATATTCAATTGACCCTAAAATATGAAAAAATCGCGAAGTAAAAAATCATATCTTGATTACTACAAATCTCCAAGACTTTTACTAAAAACCGCTCTAAAGATCATGATATTTTTTTTTTTTTGTATAGGAATACCTATACCCAAATTTCCGTAAAAAAAAACAACGGGGAAAAATTTCAAAAATTAAAATTTTGCATTTTTAATTTCTTTTGCTTTGTTTTTTAAATATATTTTGGTCAAAAAAATTTTTTTTGGCTTCGGAAGGTTTTTTTAAATTTTGAATGATATTTTTGTTAACGTATGTGTAAAAAAAGTGCGTTGAATTTGAGTTAAAAGTAAAAAAACTGATAAGTAGACAAATTCATCTCTATCTAAAAAACGCAACATTTTATTTGGTAGCACCTTGCGATTTTTTCATGTTTTAAGGTCAATTAAACATATAAAACAATAAAACACCTTTAAATTTGTTGTTTTCTTCTTAAGTACTCAGTAAATAGCCGATAAATTATTGATAAGACTTATACTGGCTGTCACATATCACACATAAAGATGACATCGCATCATTTTTGGTATTCCACGTCCACGTTCCTTTAATTTTCAAAAACCTTAAAATATTTGATTCTCTATGTTTAAATTTGTCATTAATGTTATTATTTTTATAAACATTGCGTAATTACCTTGGTTTGTTAGTAACTTACCAAACCTGAATTTATTTTTTTGTTTTTATCAGTTTTTATTTTCCAATAATTACCCTACTATTTTCCTTTGTTCTAGTTTTTTTGTTTAGCTTTTATTGTTTTGATCAGTTTGTTATATTGTGTATTTTTCATACTGCAGGTTACAATATTTAAAATGGTTTAAGGTGATCTTTAAATATAAAATATACATTATCGTACTAGTATTTAGTTTTGGTTTATTTCCTAATTTAAGACAGAGACTGGTTTTTACGTTATTTTTATATTAATACCAAGCTCTCATAATACAGACTCTTTAAACTTATAAGTTGCTGTTTTAAAGTACCTTGCATAAAAACATAAATCGTAGTTTTTCGCTTTCTTTTTAAAAGCGAAAACGTAACTATGGTAATTGTTTGTTTGTCACTCTTAAAATTACCAGTGAGGCATACGAATTACAACTGATGCTTGCCAAGAGTTGCGTCGTTTTTAAAAGAAATGTGAAAAGTCATTATAGAATCTAAGAAATGCTAAAACAATTCCCTTAATTGCTTTTAGGATCTTTTGCAATGGTCGTCAAAATGAAAAAAAAAACTATTGTAACCTATTTAGATAAATTAAATAGTTCTACCTCCCTACAAATCTGCTATTTAAAATAATATTTGTAAAGTCCGAAACAAAACTTTATTATTCCTATTTGTAATAAGAATATATAAATGCTTTTTGCATGAACTTTTATTTAACAACATACTGGTATGTAATAGCAAAGCATGCAGTAAAACTCGATCAGATAAATGCACAATTTTCTTTTTTGCATTGAAACATGCAAAATAGCGTACGGGCATTATATGATAAACCAATATTACTGCTGAACTCAAGTTACAAACTTCAAAATTCAAATTAGCCTTTGTTAAATATCAGATTTACTTTTAAGCATAAATGAGCATGTGTTTTAAATTTTTATGTTCTAAAATAAATTTGACAACTAAGAAGACAAATGCCCGGATATTACTTAACATAAATTATTTATTAAATACTGGCACGTTATTTTAATTTTACACTACACGTCTGGCAAGGCAAGTGCTTGAGTGGCAATTTTAATGCAATAAAGTAGGATACATATGGCATGGCCCCAGATTGAAAAGAAAACGACAACAATCCCCCCCTTTCCACTTCCAATAAGACGCGGACGACGGCGCACAGTGGGGCGAGTGATAGGGTAGGCCGGACATTCATTAATATCTCCGTTTCTACTGGTCCTAGAGTATTGCTTCTGGTGTCATTTTAAAGCAAATCGCATACTCTATTGAATTACATGCAGCAATTTTTAAAGCAATTACCCCTGTTGCAATATAACGGGTAGGATGACTTTTAAATGTAAAGACATAATATCAACATATGTTTATAAATTTTTATTTTTTAAATTAATTAAAGTTCACAAGCGCAAAACTAAAACTATAGACAAAAATATATCTAAAAGTAAAAAATTAAAAAAAAACGATGTACCTATTTATTTTAATAATGAAAATTTTAAGCTGAAAGAATATGTATTTTAAAAATCTCAAGTTTTTTTTATGTTTCCATTAGAAGTCCTTTTACCACTGAAGAGATTATTTCTAAACGATCGTGATCGTTGTTTAGTGTTGGCCCTATATGTAAAAATAAATTAATTAACAAATTATTGAAGATATCTCTATTGGTAGCCGTCCTTGGAAACTTTCTTGAAAAGAATTGTTTGTATGCTTGTAAGTATTTATGGTAAGCCTCCTAAGCATCTTCTGACAGCATACCAATTGATACAATAACAAGCTTGACTATTTCCGGGCCATGTATTAACAGTTTGTGAACTGTTACTACATGGCAGTTTTCACAAATCCAAATAGTATTTCCAATATATCCCCCCTCTACTTGTTGGGCCGAAAGAAGGGGAAAGCGTTTTCTGTCTGTCTTTATTTTGCTAAAGCCTTTGCCTATTAAATTGACATCTCCTTTTATCGCACTGAAAATCTGTGCACCTAAGAAACTTTATGGTTACAGTTATGAAACTAAACTAAATTGGTACGATCAGCTTAAATTACATTTCAAAAAGTTCTTATTTTTGAAATTTAGTTAACTAACCAGAACTCACCATACTGTTTAGGTTACGTACCCTATGTTATTTTATTTTTAAGCAATGCTTGGTTTTAGCATGTATTAAAAGTGTTGTTCTGTTTCACCTTCGCCACTTTGGTTTTTTACTAACATTGCTGGTGATAATCAAGTTTTTATTAAATGTTAATAAATACAACTCTTTTAAACAGAATTTTGTATCTTTTATAATTTAACATAAAACTATTTATATGTTAGGAGAGCAAGTAAAAGAAAAATTTCAATTATCCTATAATTAGTTTAATTTATCGTTTTTTTAATTATTAAAATAATTAAACAATTTTTGTCTGGCTCAAAAAGCTAAAAAAGGGTCTTTTTACTAAAATTGTAGAAAATAAACATATTCATATGCAGGCGAATAACAATCTTAAAAAAATATGTCGTTAGTTGGCTGTTGTCAGATATTCATGTTAGAAAACAATTGTACTGACTGATTTCTTTAAGTATTAAATAGTACTCATTTAAAAAATAGTATCGATTTTCTAATATATGGCGACAATTTAGGTTAGATATGGACTTTTGCTACTTGTATATTGAGCTTAAGGTAATTACTAACCTTAAATAAATATGAATTTAAGGGTATAAAAAAAATGTATCATATTGTATTTCTTGCCGTTATATTACTTTAAAATATATAATTATTAATATTATAAAAAGAGCAATATTTAACTTTTGCAATTATTTTGACGCACTAAATTACTCCCTTAAGCTCAATTAATTTAAACTGTAATTCATAATTCAAAATAGCGCTCTGACAAAGTCATACCATACGTCTTTATATTCCCTGTTTACATTAAAATTATTAATAGTTTTTGTATATAGACTTAGGTTTGACAATTTAATGGTATATAATAGCACGATATGCAGTTACACCCGATCTGATAAAAGTATAATTTTATTTTGCATCGAAACATGCAATAAGGTACGAGTACAATATAATACACTAATTTTACCCTGTAACCTGTGCTACAGACTATAAAATTTAAATTTCTTATCCTTGAAGATATTATTTGATTTTTTTTAACATGCAAACATACGTATTTTGGTATTTTATGATTAAATGGCCAATTTTATCAAAAGACCCCCAAATTTATTTTGTATTAAAATTTACCTCGAGTAGTTGTGCCACGCAGGTTTTTATATATATATATATATATATATATATATATATATATATATATATATATATATATATATATATATATATATATATATATATATATATATATATTATATATATATATTATATATATATATATATATATATATATATATATATATATATATATATATATATATATATATATATATATATATATATATATATATATATATATATATATATATATATATATATATATATATATATATATATATATATATATATATTTTTTTTTTCTGTATCTGAAAAACCGCTAAATAATTCTAAATCACTCTTCACAAAACTAAAACCAGAAATCCCAAAATTAGATCCAACGAACCTCATTTATAAAATAGATTGCCTTGATTGTCCAAAAACCTATATTGGACAAACAAAGCAATATTTAAAAAATAGAATAAATGAACACAAAACAAGCATAAGAAATATTAAAGATAATTCAACAGCTCTCGCTAATCATGCAATAATTTTAATTTCAAAAATGTTCAAATTCTAGATTACGAAACGAACTATAAAAAAAGAAACCTAAAAGAAATGATTCATATCAAAAAAACAAAAAATACTGTAAATTTTAGGACTGACACTGGTAATCTAAGTATCGTCTATAACGACCTAATTACAGGATAATAAATGCAAATTTTTACCACCTATTAGGGCTGGAAAGCCCAAAATTATGTACAGTTAGGGGTAGACCCAACATTTATAAAATATACTCTATTTTTCATCACTAACATTCAAGATGTAAAGCGTAATAGCTTCATCGTTTTAGTTTTTAAGTGTTGGCTTTTATCTTTAATTTGAATTTTTTAATCTTATTTAGATAGTGTAAGTTTATGAAAGGCAAAAGGTATGTAACTTTATATTTGTTTCCTTTAACTAATTTTTGTTATTTGTTTTTGTTTCCAATTGTATATATAAAGACATTAAGAACATCTTATTGTTCTAGATTCTGATGATGGTTTAATTGGAAATAAACCGAAAGGTCAAAGAAATGTTTTAATTTTATTTCAAATTAATTTAAAAAAAAAATGACCGAAAAACCCAGGAGAATTAAAAATTATTAATATATATATCTATATATATATATATATATATATATATATAATATATATATATATATATATATATATATATATATATATATATATATATATATATAAATATATTATTTTTATTTGAAATATAATACATTAATTTTACCCTGTAACCTAAGCTATAGACTACATAATTTAAATTTCCTTTCTTTGAATATTTTAGTTAATTTTTTTTTAATATGCAAGCATACGTATTTTGGTATTTTGTCATTAAATGACTTATTTTTTAAAGACGGCAAATTTTTTTCTTAATGAAAATTTACTACAAGAAGGTTTTTGTACTTTTTTGTTTAAATTCGGAAGAAATCTTTTAGTCGATATAAAACATATATTAGTTAACAGTAAATAAAATGTTTAACAATTTATCTACAAAAGTTTGGAGTCATTGCCCATTCTTACGTAAGCATGGATTGCTTAGTAAAGATTATCTACTAATAAAATAATCAGTTTTAACCAGACAAGTTTAAGTATGATATTTTGGCACACGTCTATATTGCCTTCATCTGCATGAGTAATGCCGCCGAGACAAGAGATTTTCGTCTTTTGTGTCGTCGAGTCGAAATACTAATTTTTCTTTCTATTTAGAAGCTCGAGACAAGACAAGAGAGGATCCTTTTCTGGCCAAGAATTTTTCGTTTTTCTTAAGGTGTTTTAATCACAGTCATTTTGACGCACAATGACAAAAAAGTTATGGGCTAATATAATAAATTAAAAATAGCATGAAGAAGGTATATGTAAATTAAAAAATATATCAAAAAAGTAAAAAGGTAATTGGTGCTGTATTATTTAGCTAAATTACCATTTAAAATACAGGTTACAAATATAAAAAGTATACGGAACCAGGTGAAACGTCGAGGTCGAAGGTTGCCGAACATACATGGTCAGAACAACACCCCATACAGTGGTCTAAAGCAAAAATAACTTATAAAGAAAATAACTGAATTAAAAAAAATTAAGAAGCCACAATAATTCAAAATAACCAGAACCGATCACCTAAGAACCGTACATACATACTACCGAGATGGTTTGTACCAATTAAAAGATATTAGTGGGATAACGTTAATCTATACGCTTACGCATAATAAGTAATTTCCAACAATCTCTGCTATTAAATAAATATGAACTGAAAACCAATGGGAGCAAATTAAAGTTTGGACGCCCTGTAGAATGACTATTCCTAAACGAGAGTCTAAGAATAGAATAACTTTACAAAGGTTTTTATTTATTTACAATAAAATATATAAATTACTACACCTCAAAATATCGTGTGATATGCTAATGGGGCGTATCAGCAACTCAATTCAATGTTTATAACTATACAGTTTCTAAAAAGTAAAAACAAATTCCTTGACATTTTTTAAAATTTAGTTTACTTTAAAATTATGCAAAAAAAAATTCGAAATTACCCATATTTAATAGCCACTAACAGCCTTAATTAATTTGTCAAGAATTCGGAAATTTTTAATATAACTTATTACCTGCTAAAAATATTAGAGAAAAAATTACTAAAATTTAGCAAAAAAAAATTTAAATTTCACTAGAAAACTGAAACGCGTTTCGGAGTCTATGAGGAGTAAATCTAACGACGTTACGACACAACTGGAAATTGTTTTCTGCACTATAAAAGATGGAAAGGTCAAAGTCAAATTTAAAAATTATTTACAGTTTTTGGGATACCCGGTATTACTTGCCACTTTTGTGACACTTGGCACAAATTATTTACCAACTATACTATCAATACGTTTGGATATTACCTTCTAATACAGCTAATCTTCTACAATATCATTTACTAAATCACTTCCATAAACACTACTCCAGCTAACGCCTGTCTTGCTTTAGCTCTTTATAATCACTTTAGTTATACCTTGCCTTTAAACTTTGCGTAGAATGTGTCAATCTAAAATTTAAATAGAGAACATTTAAAGTAGCTCTACTAGTTTAGAAAAATTGTACACTTCCGTGTAAACCTTACAATTTGAATTTGTTACAGAAATTAATGTACTAGACAAATTTCTTGAACTAACACGGAGAAAGTAGTATTCCAGTAACATAGACAACTGAAATTTCCATCAAATCTCTACGAGAACATTTCAGCGCTCCGCTCGAAATATTAGTGAGACTTTTAGACGATGTGCACATTTCGCTACCCACCCCTTTTGCGTCGACTGAAGGGCCCGAGCTCTCATTGGATGCGTCGACTCGCTACGTAATCACAAGTTCACGAAAGCATGTCGATACATTAGCGTTGCATACCGCGGCGGCTTTCTTGTTTCGTTATTATTGGATGGGTAATGAGAAATTTTCAAGAATTATTTGAATTTATTAAGGCGGTGTTGTCACGATTATAAGGAAAATTTACTGATTAAAAAAAGATTTTAATATTTTCTTAATATTAAGAAGGAAATGTTAACGTTCTCGTGGCTATAGAAAAATAGCATTTAGTTCAGGATTTTAGTGTTATTGAAATCATAAAGTCGTTTATTAAAAAAAAAAAAGATTAAAACAAAATTGGTGTTGTAATGAAAATCAAGACGAAATTAATACCAAGTTAAAAAAAATGATGTTAGTTCCTTTATGTTATCTTTTAAATAATTCTTAAAGTTTTAAATTTAAAATTTTACCATAAGCTTTTTTTAACAACTAAGCATAAAAATAGCTTTTTTAATAGAAATCGATAAGCTAATCACCCATTACTGAGCACTATGGTTCAATAAAAGTAATCGCGACAACAAACCGGTTGTAGTGTTTCATGTTTACATAATGATTAGTAACTAAACCTGGCTTATATCCACTGAATTATGAGACAAAATTACAATGATTACATTTTTAATAAAATTGTTTATTTTAGAAGCCAATCAATAAGGGTTTTATATCAAAGAAGGTTCAGAGGTGTATTTAATATCTTACCTACACGTCACAGAGATTTAGACGAATTTTACTGATCTAGATACCGGGTAATAAAAGCTTAGTAAAACGAGTCAAATATAATAAAATATAGCAAAAATCTTACCAAATATACAAGGTGATCGGTAATGAATGCGCCATAAACTCGTGAAAATAACGATGTTAAACCAAATATGCCTAAGAAAAATGTCGCTCATTAATAAGATATAGGGTGTTATAGTTTAATTTTGAATTTTAGAAATACGATTTTATTATACTTTTTGACATAAAGTGTATGTGGCACTAGTTACACCATATTGACAAGCTGTTTTATGCCATAACTTTATTACTATTTCCGTTTTATTATTTTTTATGGAAGTATATGGTAGAGTAACGACTTTTTTTTTTTTTTTTTTTTTTAGTTAGGTTTTATGGCACTGGTTTAACCAACTGGCCAGGACTTTTTAAAAGAAGGTGTATTACATTCATTACGGTTAAACAAACCGTTTTCGAAATATTTGCATTTAAACATTTTATTACATAGTCAAAAAATGGGTAACACTAAATTGAGAAAGCATTTAATACCAAATAAAGTAAGGGAATTACTTCAACAAATGCGCAGAATGTCCACCATTTTTTTAAGGCATTTGTGGAAGTCATTCCATTATTTTATTTGTAATTAAATGTTTCCCAATTTAGTGTTTACTATTTTTCGACTGTTCAATAGAATGTTTAAACACAAATATTTCTAAAAGGTTTGTTTAACCCAAATATATGTAGTACACCTTTTTTCTTAAAAACTATCACTCATACCTAAATAAAAAAGAATAAAATGGTTATAGTAAGAAAGTTGTGGCATAAAACAGAGTGTGAATATCCTGTAACTAGCGCCACCTACACTTTATGTCAAAAAGTAGAATAAAATCATATTCTTTATGCCCAGAAACCCCTGATTCTCGGTTTTCATGTCAATATCGCGGAAACAATTTGAGCTATAGAGAAATAACAATTTCGAAAATTAAACTGTAACACCCTCTATCTTATTAATAACCGACATTTTACTAGGGTATATTTGGTTCAACATCGTTATTTTCACAAGTTTAAACTAGGATTGCTTTTTGGCGCCTATATTACCACCCTGTATATTTTTTATTTTTGTGTGTACAGGATTTTTCCTTATAATTTGTCAGGCTTTTAAAGGTATTGTTTAAAGAAATACAAAAAAGTGGTTTTTACAAAAATTTTAGAAACCTTTTATGAAAATTTTAGATATTGCATTTAGAAAAACAACTGATGATAAGAAAATAGAAAAAATAGAATAATATATTTTTAAATGGAAACCCTGTATTTTATTAAAAATATAAAATCTTTGCGTTCTTTCTTTTTCAAAAATATATAACATATCTATCTTTATCTGAATAAGTAGTTTTATAACAATTCGACTAAAAACTTTTATAATTATTTTTTTAAAAAAACAAGCTGTATTTTATTGAAATTATAAAATCTTTGTTCTTCCGTTTATAAAATATATAACATATATATGTTTAAATAAGAAGTTCTGTAACAATTTGACTTTTTATTTTAATTTTATATGCAATGGAGCTAGTGATGAGCAAAGCAAGACCAAGACCAAGACCGGGCTAGTCTTGGTCTTGGTCTTGGTCTTGCAAGCCTGGTCTTGGTCTTGGTCTTGCAAACCATTTCAAGGTCTTGGTCTTGGTCTTGGTCTTGCACCACCCGGTCTTGGTCTTGGTCTTGCTGCAAGAGTCTTGCTGGTCTTGCTTTTTTTAGGTAAAAATAATTTTAACTAAGCAGTCTTGAATAAGATATAGTTTTTTAATACTTAAAAATAAATAAAGATGGGGACTATATTTTTTTTTTTTTAATTTTAAAATATACCAATTTTAATCGTATACACGAACATTTGAATTATTTGATTAAAAAGCATATTTTAAATGCAGGGGTTTATTTATTTATTTATTGTGGTCCATTTTTAGTTGAATTGAGACACAACCTGTTTTATACATTTAGTGGCATATAAAAGCTTAATAGTGATAAAAATTATTTAAACTTTCTTTGAAAAAGCATATAAAATTAAAACAAATTTAAAACTGTGTACTGTATGAACAGAAAAAAAAGACCAGATGTAAAATTTCCGTGAAAACGATTCTGATATGTAAACATTGGTTTCTGATTAAAAAAAAAGTTATTTAAGAAACTATTCAGTTCATATAAACTTTTTATTTTTAAATTGGTCAAATATTTGCCGTACAAAGTTTGTACAAATACTTTATAGACATTCTGCATAAACAGGGTGGCTCAATAGTGTGACATAGCTTGATATCTCCGAAACCGTTCATGATGGTTAAAAACTGAAATTATTTTCTATTTCATAATTTTCCGAAGAGTCCACTGCCACTTAAGAAAACTTCCTTATTTTTAGCCTTTAACCTAAAATTAAAAAAATATGGCGGAAAATCCACTTATAAAAAATCGCCAAATGCTGAAAATTGTTGAACTGTATATAGGAACAATGTCGACGTACAGGGTTTTCCGAATTGCACCCCTTTAAAATATATTATTTTTATAGATAGATAAAAATAGTTTATATGAAGTTGCGATTTTTCTAGATTTTCATGGTGTAGATAGAAAAAAATGATGACGGAAAATTAACAAATCACTATCAACTTCGCTATTTTTAAATGGAACACCCTGTATATGATTGAAAATTCAAATTCTGCTAATCTTCCTGTTTTCAAATATATATAACTTATCTATGTTTGAATAAACGAGTTGCAAATTATTTGAATTTAAAATCTGTTCTTATAAGCCATAGTTAACCATGGATACAACCCAAAATTGACTTCTGTCAAATATTTATATTTTACTTAGCTGTAATTATTATTAAGTTCGAAAAAATAAAATGCTGTATACCGAAGAGGAGAAACTGCGTGTTATTCAGTATTATTATATGGCTAACTATGGCTTATAAGAACAGATTTTAAATTCAAATAACTTGCAACTCGTTTATCCGAACATAGATAAGTTATATATATTTGAAAAGAGGAAGATTAGTAGAATTTGAATTTTCAATGATATACAGGGTGTTCCATTTAAAATAACGAAGTTGACAGTGATTTGTTAATTTTCCGATCATCATTTGTTTTTCTATCTTACACCATGAAAATCTTCATGAAAAATCCTGCAACTTTCATATAAACTTTTTTTCTATCTATAAAAATAAAGATTTTAAAGGGGTGCGCAATTATACGGGAAAACCCTGTACTTGGTTTTTAAATATCATTCTCGGTGTTGATAAAAATGACGTCATTATTATTCTTTTGGCATTGTTGTGACTTTTCCGTCTAAACCGGAAGTAATATTATAAATCCATTTATATAAAAAGTATTCCTATACGATATGACAAATATATTTTTATTTAATCTATTACTTATACATTTATATCTTAGTTTTAGAAAGCAATCTTATGGTGCCAATTTTTTCAGTGTAAAACAAAATTAAGGTATTACGGGATTTTGGAATTTTTTGATCCACCCTGTAAGTGACATAACTTAAAAAAATAGGAATATAAAAGTAATTTTAAGCTTCTATAACTATTGTACCCCTTTGTTGTAGTTTTTCCCTGTCGTTAATGGTTTTGGAGATATTGATTTTTGTCAGACCATTGAATCAAAATCTTATTATTTTTGAAACATGTTATTGAATTTATATAATATATAATATATATATAAGAACAAAGTGACCGATATTATTATTGTTATTATTATTGTATTAAAGAAACCTGTAACTTATTAAATAATCGGCTTTTTTTGGCAGTTCGCGACACATTTTTTATGTCATGTCTGTATGAAATATCTCTGTAGATTGAATATGAAAATTGAATATTATGATATAATATTAAAAAAAGTCGCAAAAATGCAAGAGTCTTGCAGGTCGGTCTTGGTCTTGCGTAGTCTTGCACTCCTCGGTCTTGGTCTTGGTCTTGGTCTTGCAAGCGGAAAGGCAGTCTTGGTCTTGGTCTTGGTCTTGGTCTTGGTCTTGCTGCAAGACCAAGACCAAGACCGCAAGACCAAGACCGGTCTCGCTCATCACTAAATGGAGCACCCTTCCTTAGGACCAGTAAGCGTGAAAGACAAACAGAACTTTAAAATTGTATCCCGCCAAGAATGACGACAGATAAAAAAACAAATGAATTAACATAATATAAACAACATAAATGCATACACGATAATATAGTAGTAGTAGGCATTTTTTTGGGTTTCCAATTTTTCTATTTTTTGATCATAAGTTGTTTTTCTAATTGTAACATTTAAAATCTCCATACAAAATCTTAAAACTTTTGTATAAAGACTCTTTTGGTTTCTTTAATATAATATCTTTATAAGCATGCCAAATTTTAAGCAAAAAACCCTGTACAAGGTGTCCCATTTTGGGTGCTTTTGCGGGGTATCCCCGTTATTTTTAACGTTAGCGGGATGCGGTTTTCACGACAGTGTGCTACTTTTGTGTAAAGCTAAAGATGCCGTTAACGAAATTTTCATAGCCCTTTTATTTTTTTAAATACAGGGCATTTTTGAAAATATTGCATTTTGGGACCCCCTAGTATCTCCGTTTGTAAGTTTTTAACTGATCCGTTTGTATTTATAAAAAACATTGCCTGTACTAATAAAAAAGCGTATTTATTTAAACAGACAGATTAGTATAAAGCTTGCCAAGGTAAAAAAAAGTGGTACAAAATTGTGGACGGAACTTGGTCTAATTTTAAATCTCAGAAATTTAACAGGCTAAAATTTTTGAATAGAAACTTGCCCCTAAATTTTTATAAGTATTTTTGGTGATTATTTTTTACTTGAAGTAATAAAAGCCATTTTATTTTTTAGAGAGGATGTAAAAAAATATTTTTTCTATTATGCAATCCTACCACTCATACATGTTTTTCTAAAAATATTTATAAAATTATAGGCAAAACAAAAAAACATGGAAAAAACATTATCGCATTTGCACTTAAATTGTTCAAAAAATATGTATATTTTTGGTTGCTTCATTGCAACGAACATTTTGTATTTATGCCGCGAAAGGTTAGTGGCGTGATTAGCAAAAATAAAACATATTTAGATAATTTAACTAACAAAAAATATTTGCTAAACTAAGTTGAAGTCATATTTTTGGTACCAAGATCACAAAAAAACCGACGAAAAAACAAGTACAAGTACATATACTATATACTTACAGACTGCCCCCGCTATAGAGCGGCAAGACGGGCATATCAGACATCCCTGGACATTGCAGAAACATTCGGAAAAGGCTGTGACTATAATACTATCATAAGATTTCTTACTGGAATAATTAACGAACTTGAATTAGAAATTACAAATGAATTGAGTTGTTAAGTCCATGTACAAACCTAGTAAATGATGTCTAATAATGTCTAATAACAATAATTAATGATAAATGTAATGTATATGCGCTAATAATCCTAAGAGATGGCTGCGCTAGTTAAATAAATAAATAAGCAATTATATTGATTAGGCAACAATTTGTGCTACCTACTAATGTATATCATGTTTATTTTATCACGAGAAACACAATCCTATATAAAGGAAAATATATATTCATCATAAAAAAATTATCCCAAAAAAAAATACATAGTATACCAAATCCAAGAATTTACTTTTTATGCCAAATTAACTTATTTGTTAATAAATTTATGTACCCAAATGTATAACTGTTCGTTTTCAAAATAAAGAAATAATAATTCTAAATTATTCCCAACAAATTACTTTTATGCCTAATATACGAACTGTGTTCCCAAACAAGTGCATATAGATGGAGAGCTAGAGCCGAAAAATCATCGTCAACAGTTATATGTAGTTTCTCCCATAAAACATTTAGTATTGTTATGTTCCCGCGCAGGCTGACAACCTATTTCATACAGGGATTAGCAATAAGGGGTAAAAGTGCAAAATTTTTGGAAAACAATCGTCATCGAAAATATGCTTTAGAATTTTTCCAAGTAAAGGTCTTAACCCAATTAGTTGAAATCCTAAGGGACTGACCGCTAGGTGGATACAAAAGATGTGGCGGATAAGGATAAACAGGGTAAAAATTAAAAAAAATCGTCATAGATAATATGTCAGCCATTTTGACCACTTACAGTTGAACCACTAAGGTGTTTAATTCCAGAAGGGATGACAGTTAGGTGGATACCAAGAGCAGTGAAACTGGTTCACTTTAACCATGTAGTTTTTAATTGAATGTCAATATTTAAGAGGGCGATTTCTATGTCAATTTTAAGGAGAAAATTTTATATGAATGTACGTACGTACTTTTGAGATACAGGGTGTTAAAACTTTCAAAAATAAATCATTTATTATTAATATCAGTAATACCACTTTAGATATTATAATAAAATTTGGCATACATGTACTATGTATTAAAAGGCAATTTTAAGTGTTTTATTATTTTTTTTTTTAATTTTTACTAGTGGCGTTCGACCTGCCTCGTTTGGCAGATATTGATGGTACGCCACTGATTTCTTTTATATTAAAAAATATTTTTGAAATTTTAGATCATTTTTAAGCAAAGTTGATCACTTGGTTTTTTATAAAAACCATTTCTCTGTATGATCATAACAATATCGGTAAACACTATCACCATGCAGAGAAATATCTAGTTTTAATTTTTCTTGGTTTAAACTGTGCGCCGGACTAAAAAAAATATGAGCAGATTTGGTCTCTTCATTTTTTTTTCAGTCCGACGCCCGGTTTTTACCTAAAAAGATTAATCTAGATATTTCTGTGCATGGTGATATTTTTACCGATATTGTTATGATCAGAGAAATGGTTTTTATTTTTTTTTAAGCGAAAACTGTGTATCGGATTAAAAAAAAAATTAGTAATCAACTTTGCTTAGAAATGATTGATAATTTTAAATATATTTTTTAAATTTAGAGAAAACGCCACTGGTGGAAATAATAAAAAAAAGTGGTACACTAACGGCCAAGTGATGATCGCATTGTTAAATTTAGCAATGGACTTAGCAATTGTTAAAAGTTAACAACGGTTTAGAATGTTTAACAAAATATCAGATTTTGACGGGTTGCCTACTAAAATCATTGAATAACACTGACAATAACGTTTTGTTAAACATTCTAAACCGTTGTTTAACAATTGCTAAGTCCCTTGCTAAATTTAACAACGCGATCATCACTCACGCCGTAAAAATACTTTTTGATACATAATGTATGTATGCCAAATTTGATTAAAATATCCAAAGTGATATTACTGATATTGAAAATAAATGATTTAAATGATTTATTTTTAAAAATTTTACCACCCTGTATCTCAAAAGTTAGAACGTTTAGGACATACATTCATATAAAGTTTTCTTCTTAAAATAGACCCAAAAACCGCCCACTTAAATATTAACATTCAATTAAAAAACCATGTAGAAAGTAAGCGCTCGGGATTCTTTGACCCAGTTTTACTGCCCTCGGTATCCACCTAACTGACAGCCCTTTTGGATTTAGACACCTTAGTGGTTCATCTTTAAGCGCTTAAAATGGCTCGATGACGATTTTTTCCCAAAATTTTTACCCTCTTTACCCTTATTCGAAACCCCTTTTGTATCTACCTAGCTGTCAGCCCCTTAGGATTTGAACTAATTGGGTTAAGACCTTTACCTGGAAAAATTTTGAAGCATATTTTTGATGACGATTTTTTTCCCAACAATTTGGAACTTTCACCCCGTATTGCTACTCCCTGTATCCAATTAGTTGTCAGTTTGCGCGGGAACATAATACTCCATATTACTGATAACAATGATTTTTCGCCCCTAGCTCTTAGACCAATATGTCATCGGATGAATTATATACTAAACGCAAAACAATTTCCGATGCACGTCATATGCTTTTCGTGACGTGGATGTTGCCAGCGTTGCCAGATAGTGATAAAAATACTGAGTATGTAATATTTTTAAAAAATAGGTATTATTTTTTAAAAATGATATTTTTACACTCCTTAATCAAACGAAATTTAAAAATTAAATATTTATTTGGCTACATGTCTTAGTCATATACTTTATTTATTCCATTACAAACTATTACACAATAATTACGCCAGTTAGCATATAGAACGTGTCGATATATCCGAAAAACTAATATACACTCTAATATTCCGTTTCCTAAGCCACCCTGTAATTCTGATTTGAAAACAAGCGCAGGTCAATGCAGATATCTCTTCCACAAGACTTTAAAGTAATCTTGGATTGGGCGTGAAAAATCTTCTCCACTTTTAATGCCTCCAAAACACAGTCATGTTCGCTGTCGCGAAAAATTCTGCCAATGCTTATTCGTTATATACGAGTGGCCAAGTTCTGCAGAACAAAGAATTATTTAACCTTGTAGGTGTTACTTTTTTTTTTTTTTTTTTCTTACACCCACAAAGGCCGATTTTTTAAATTCGCCCCGGGGGCTTTTTTTGGGGTAATTTTTCAAACGGGAAAAATTTTTTGGGGGGAAATTTAAAAAAGGAAAAAATTTTTTTTTGGGGCACCTTTCCAAAAAAGTCTTGAATCTAATAAAACCCCGAAAAAGGGGAAGTTGGGGCCCCCAAAACCAATTTAAAAATCATTTTTTTTTTAAAATTTTAGTTTGCCCCTTTTGGGGAATTCCAAAAAAGGTTTTTTGGTTTTTCCTCTGGGAAAAGGGTTTGAAAATAATAAGAAGGGCGAAACCCCTTACATGAGGGGGGCCAAAAAAAAGGGTTGGCTTTGAGGTTGGATTTTAAAATTAAGAAAAAAGGCTTTTTTAAATGGGTCCATAGGGCAAAAAATTTAAAAAAAAAGAAAATTTTCCCAAAAATTTAAAACCCCAAATTCTAAAAATTTCCTAAATTTGGGTTTTTACTTTTAAGAGTGCCCCCAATTGGGAAAAAGAGAAATATTTTCCCTTTTAAAAAGGGGAAAAATTTTTTAAAAATTTAGAAGTTTTTTTAATATTTTTTTTGGCCCAAAAAATTATTTTCAAAAAAGGGGGCCCAAGATTAAACGACCTTTTTTTTGAAGGAAATTTCCGTTATTTTTGCATTTTTGGATTCCTGCAGGTCTGAGATATATTCGTGCAATATGCTGTAACGGCGCAACCTTTTGATATATCCGAACGCCGTTAAAGGTCGACGTTGACCTATACGGTATAATTATTATTATTTAATCGGAGTTGAAATCCCTTGTAAAAAAAGGCCCAATTTGTATATTATGATATTTTGTGTGTAAATGAGTCACAGGGTGACTAAAAATTACATAAAAATTCGAACTGATACAAAAACTGCTAAAAGTAATTTTTTAAAGAAAGTCCATGCACTTATTATATCGTATATGTATAGCATTAAAAATAAGGTAACTCAGTATTAAAGTATTCATTCCAAAATGTATAGTTTTGAAAAATAATTGACAATAACTTCTAATACTTTTTATATTGCAAAGCGCCCTGAATTGCTATTAGTGGGTCGCGACGGCGGACGCGCAGATCGCGGGATCTCACAGCTTATAATACCGTAATCAATCGGCCGATCGCTGAGGGACTCTTGGTTTGAGTCTCATTATATAGTCAGCATCAAATATTTTACTATTATTTTTGTATATGTAGTTACTCTTAATCTCACTTTGTAGAGATTTTCACTAACGACACGAGACAGCCTCGATCTGTTATCGATCTCATCGTATAAGGTTGTCGCGGCACCAAAGCCCTGAATATCCCGAGTTTCAGTACGTTGAAACACACGTAGCGATCACAACCAGCGAGCCATGGCTCCGCCTCTTCGGTCAGTAGATGCCACGTCTATTACCCATTCACATACTCTGCAGATTCAACATAACATGAGTTAAAATTTGGCATATTTAGACAGTAAAAGCTTTCTAATAGATATAAATGGATATGTAAAGAAACAAGAAATACACTTCTACAAAACGAATGAACCTGCATATATAATATTTTTGCTCCTTTTTTACATAAATGTTTACATATTGTGTCGACGTGGGAGAAGCATGACATCATCGATATTTTTTTTAAATGAAACCCTCATTTTTTTATTGTAAGGAGCACATTTTTCTACGTCAGGTGATAATTTTATTGATATCTTCCGTTAAAATGCTAAAGAAATAGACTTACGGTTTTATGCATTGTTTCAAGAAATCATTTCTTTACTTTTTAACAAATTTATCCACCATTTTGCTATTGCACTGTATTTGCCCATAACTAACCAAATATCTTTATTGAAATAAAGTTTTAGTTTTTTCTTATCGAAAACACGCTACTGTCCCAGATCAAATATCGCTTATGGATTCATATCATCTATCGTTTCTTCGCTCCTCGCTAAGGTTGCAAATCAATCATAAATTTGTCAACAGAAATTAACTTTGAGAATTTTAATAAATTATCTTTTTGACTATCCTAAAATATAACAAATAAAAACATATTTTACAAAAAGGTTTACATATGACAATATATGTTTGAAACCGAAGAGATTCTAGATAATATTGGCTATATTTTTGCATTAACATAAAATTCTGATAAAATCATCATAATATCTATTCGTTGGGTGATATTACCAGTTGGTTGAAGTTAGTTATTAAAGGATTAAAAAATTAAATCGCAGGCCTGCCATAGTGGTGCTCCGACGACGAATCGATCGCGACGATTTCAAAAACCCAAAGGCGCATACTTACACCGCGCACTTATTAACAAACTGATTTATGAATTTTTGTATATCAAGATGGTAGCACTTCCGGGTTGTACTGAAGTCGACGTTAACCCTTGATTACAGAACCGTGGTAGGAGAACCGCCGCCTACTTGATCCCTCAGGCACCCCAAGATATTTCAAACAGGTCGCCATATCTGGTGCCTCCGTTCAGCTCTTGACATATCCTGATCTTATGTCGCACTTATTGCCGAGGCCCTACAAATAAGAAGAAATATTTTTACTTTGATTTATTTCGCTTAATTTTTGATACAATTTTGCAATGTTTGATGGTGTAATTAATACAGGCGACTAAATATAATAAAAATTAACTGATAAAAACGTAGCATTTTTTCAATGGTAAACCAAACAGATTTTCATTTTATCAGCACAAAATAAAGTAACTTTTGTATTAAGTGGAGTTCATTCCGGAAAATGTATAATTTCTTGAAATAATTGACAATTTAACATTTTGTATTGCGAACAGTGCTATTTGGCTCGACACAGGACGCTTATCTAGCAGACAATCAGATGGTAACTGTTACCATTTACATTATCAAATTCTTTAGTTGTTAGACATCAATTATGCCCAAAAATATCGCTTAAACTATACATGCACGAAGATCATTTTGAACATTTTCATAGTCATCTACTAAAATAATTCGTTTTTTCATAAAAGAACATATTATTGCTGGCATAAATATTATTTTATTAGTTTCTTCCGAGGTTTCTTCTTTAACAGTGCCGTAATTATTACCTTCAATTATCCACAACAACCAACTGGTCAAATGTAATAGTAATGTTTCACGTCCGATTGTCTATTTTTCGTCCCATGGTAGAGCCGTATAGCACTGTTACAATACAAAATGTTAAATTGTCAATTATTTCAAAATAAAATTTTTTTAAATAGACCACTTAATACAAATTTTACTTTATTTTTATTAAATAGAAAAAAATATAAAAGAAATGGTTTCCCCTTTTGGAAAAAATGACTTTTTACGTTTTTTATCAGGTTAAATTTTTTTGAACTTAAAATTTTGTCCCATTAATTTAAAAAAATACCCAAAATTAAATAAAAATTCTTTTTCAAAGGGTTTAAACCCCAAAATTAAATAATAAATACCCCGTATAGGAAATATTTCTAATTTTGGGCCCCAACCCATTTAATAAAATTCAAGATATGTCGAAAACTTGATTAGGTAGGCAAATTTTATTTTAAAATATATCTAAATTTTTTGGGGAACCAAAATGAGAAATGGGGTGTTTATCAAAAATAGGAAGTTAGCATCGATTTCCCCGGGTACAACCGGAAGGGGCCCCATCTAAAAATATTTTAGAAGAGTTGCTTTTAAACGATATTAATAAAACAAACCAATTTTTAAAATTTTCCTCTTGCAAGTTTTTTAAATCTGACCAAATTGGTCGTAAGACACCCTGTATAAGGGAATTTTTTGGATTTTTATTTTTTTTTAATCCTTTAGGGCTTTGTAAAGAAAAAGTAAAATACCTTTCATAACATATCAATGAAAATTTTATTTTAAAATTTTTTAATTTTGTTGAAAATAAAACCCAAAAATTTTATCTAAGTCTTTTTCAGTTTCGGAATCATATATAAAACATGCATAAAAATGTTTTTTTTTTATTTTTTGGATAGTCAAAAAGAAAATTTTAAAAATTCCAAAGTTAATTTCTGTTGAAAAATTTTTTTGTTGATTTTGAAACCCCGGGCTTGAAAAGGGCGAAACAAGATGATAGATGATATGAATCCATAAAAGCATTGATTTTGGTCGAATGCCTTTTAGACAGTAGCGTATTTTCGATAAGAAAACTAAAAAAATTATTTAATAAAGATATTTAAGGGTTTTGGCAACATGCAATAGGTGTGGATAAATTGTAAAAAGAAAAAAAAACTTTAAACAATGATAAACCCAATTAATTTTTGGGATTTTTACAAATAGAAAATTTTAATAAAATTATACCACCAGATGTAGAAAAAAATTCTTACAAAAAATGAGGTTCCCTTTAAAAAATCGATGAACCCGGCCCCCCAGAATCGGCCTGTGTATAATTCCATGGAAAAGGAGCAAAATATTAGACCCAGGGTTTTTTCTGCTTTTTTTCAGGTTCTTGTTTATTTACTTTTACCCACCAGTTAGGAAACAGTCTGGCATGTAAACTTGCCATGTTTATGTTGGATTATCTAAATTTGATGAATAACAGGTCAACCCATTCACTGACCAAAAAGGGTTAGCTAACTCCTTATCGTAGATGTTGTCTGACGGCTCGACCATTTTTCAGCAAGTTTCAAGACTGAATAAGGTATTGGATTTTTTAGAGATTTATTTTCGACTAGCTTGTCTGATGAGATTTCAGATCGAAACCGTTCCGATACGTTAGGTAAATTCTTTAAAGTTTAGTTAAGAAATTAATTCTTTTACAAAATATTTTTAAAAATTGTTCAATACTTGCAAATTAAAAGCCAAAATTTTTAAAAGGGTCAACGATTCAGATTATAAGTAAATAATTTGGATTAGAATATATATTTATTTCATTTTTATTTAATTTTCCTTTTTTCCCTTTTGCTTATTGAACGCGCTTCGCCTCCCAGTAAAGAGTCGGGGGCGGTAGGGGAACATAAGGAAGTATTGGGCCGATATTGTGGTGTGCCCCCACAGCAAAATCAATTCACTGAAATATGGACCAAATCGTGAAAAACGATACTTACTGGGCAAATAACCGCTTATAGCTTTTTAACGTCGCCTCGCTCGGGCTTAGTAAGAGTCAGAGTGCATACTAGGATTACAGGGAAGCCACTGGTACCGAAATAGTAGATGTGCTCACCAAAAAGGTCGATTATATCTGAAATTTGGTCTAATCAAAAAACGCTAATTTTGGGCAAAATAACCGCTTATAGCTTTTGAACGCGCTTGCTGGGCTAGTAAAGAGTCGAATGTATATTAGGGATTACAGGGAAGCCATTATACCGAATTAATAGATGTGCCTCACTAAAAGGCGATTATACTCGAAATTTGTCCAAATCGTGAAAACGACTATTTTGGCAATAATCCCTTGTAGCTTTTTGAACGCAATTTGCTGGACCTAGTAAAGCATCGGGGTGCATGGTAGGGACTACACAGAAGCCATTGGTACCGAAATAGTAGTGTGCCTCACTGACAAAGGTCGATTTCACTGAAATTCGACCAATTAGAAAAAGCGGCTATTTTTGGTCTAAATAACCGCTTATAGTTGTTTGAACGCACTTCGCTGGGCTTAGTAAAGAGCTGGGGCATGGATAGGAACCATAAGAAAGCCATTGGGTCCTATAGTAGGTGTGCCTCACCTACAAAGGTCGATTTTATCGAAATTCGGCAAATTAGTAAATAGCATTAAAACGACGCTTTGGCCGGACGAATAACCTCCCAAACCATCTTAAACAACCCGATTTGAGCTAGTTTAGTGATTAATCTGTATTCTAGAGATCTTTACAAAACTATTGGTACTAATTTTGCCTGTTAAACATTTACGGAATCTTTATTTTTAGTGTACCTAGCTAAGGTGTGACAAACCAGTGAAAATATCCTTTGCAAAAAATATTATGGATAAAAAATACCCTTTTATATTTTTTTAGTTCATGAACACTCTTGTTAGAGGTCCTATTTTGATAAAAAAATATTTGGGCAGGTAAGTGTTCAAAAAAGCAATTTTGCAATTTTGGGGTTCAGTTAAGGTGCGAATTTTTATGGAATTCGTCATACGTATAATATGTAGTTTTTTCTAAATTTAAAAATTATTTTATTATTTAATTAATGATAGTAATAAAGAGATTTATCGTAACATTTTACATGTTTATTCCAAGATTAGTACTAGATCAAAAAACATTAAATAAATAAAAGTTTTTACTTTCTACCAATATTAAAACCAAAATGCAGCTAATGCTAGGCTATTAGTAAAGGAAAGAGTATATTTTTCTGTTACAAATATTATTTGTAACAAAAAATTATTGTAAATAATTGTACCATTGTAAATTATTTGGAAATCACTTTATTTAAAAATTATCCAATTATCTTTATTGCAATATAAAAATAACAATGTCTGATAGACGTTAAAAAGATATCCAAAAAAATTAAAAAAATGAAGAAAAAATAAATCGTGAAAGATAAAGACCCATCATACATGGTAATAAAACCTTTTAAATTACCAGTAGAAAAATTAGCATTTTTCGTGCGCTTTTCGGCAAATACTGTAGGTATATCAGCATTCTATGCAAATATTTATAATTATATTTATTTAAGGCATTATTAACAAAAATATAAGAGTGCGCATATTTACGCAACAGTTAAACCTTGGTCTAAACCATAAATTAGTATTAAATTGTGCAAAGGGCTCTTGGAAATTTTAAGCTAGTACTAGTCTTCGTAATAGTTATTTAAATAATTTATATATTTATAATAAAACATAATGGTTTATATTCCCTATAACAAAATAATAATTGTAATAAATTTGTATCTAAACTTATTTGGAAAAAATAGCTAATTTAAATTAAGTAAAAGCGGATGTTTAAAAACAGTTTTTTAATACATGTGTGAATAAAAGGTCTAACGATTTACAAGAGCTAATTATTTCAAATCTGTGACAGTTTGTTAATGACCCAATGACAGTATCGTTTAATGGATATTTTTTTATGAAAAGTACATAAAAAAACTTTTAAAACCTATTTTTAAATATAGGGATTTTGTTCTAATGTGTAAATATAACTAAAAGAATAAATCTGTACTCAAGAAAACTAACATAACAATTAATTCATTTCTTATAAAAAATGTTTACTTTCCTAAATAATAATTTTATTACTAACTGTGTATTTGTTCAAATAGGAAAGCAGCTTTTTTATAAATAGTCCAGTAAATGAAGAGACAAAGCTGTAAATAAATCTGTACAGTTTTCCCTTGTGGCGCAATTCCTAGGTCTTCCGGGATGCTTTCGAGCGAAAAAAAGTTTATTAACATTAACAGGTAGAAAAGGGCTGAAAATGTCTCCTCAAGGCCCGAAAAATGGGTTTCCCGCTAATACCTGCCAAAATATGCAAATTGGAGAATTTTTGTTAAAACAAAAAAATAAGGATCGCCTTGTAATTTACAAAAATTTCGAAAAATCGATAGTTTCGGAGAAAACGGGACTCAAAAGTTCTCTCATTTCAGCTGCCGCTTTACCGCTAGAATGCCGCTATCTTCATGGATTCACTTATAAGCGGGAAAACGAATTGTTTCATTACTCGGGCAATAATTTACATTTTTTAATCAATTAAAGTTTTTTTTTTCACAATATTTTAAGAGTATCCCATTAATTTATAATTTATTTTTTGAAAAAATGGTTTGTTATTAACATTTCTTTATAATGAGACCATAACAAGTGTTTAATGATCCCAGAAAATTTTCTTCACCATCGTTCTCGCGTTTTGATAAAAAATTGTTTTGCGCATCTGCATTTTTTAGCCGATTAGCCACATTTATCCATTATGAAATGTTATGGATTTTTCGACGGTCGTTTTTGCGGAAAATATTGGTGTTGCAAAAAAAAATGGTTAGGAACATTTTTGTATTTTTCTAGGTAATCTTTATTTTTTGGCAAAACAAAATTTCTAATTCGCATATTTTGGCAGATATTCGAGGCAAACTAATTTTTGGGACTTTGGGGGGCCATTTTCAGAGGGTTTTCACGACAGAATCGTAATAACTTTTTCTCTCTCGAAAGCATCCGCGAAGACTTAAGAATTGCGCCACAAATGAAAACTGTACAAATTTATTTACAGCTTTGGGTACTTTCAAGTCTTCAGTTACTGGACTAAAAGGTATAAGGCAGATTTTTAAAATTTTAATTTAAAAAACTAACGTATTTCAAGGCTAAAAGATTAAATATAATTATATCAATAAGCCCGGTATAGCAGGTTTATAATTTTTTGCATATTAATTTAGCAAATGTAATATTTCTATAGCACCATTTAGGGTAAGTACTTTTTAAATTTTGTTTTAAGAAAAAAAAAATGTTTTTTTTTTTAAATATACTTGTGCATTTTTTGTCACCCAACGTAATACAAATAATTGTATTTTTGTGTATTTTAATATATTTGTTATCTCATCCTTAAAGTCCTAATAAACTAAAAAAAATATAAAAATAACCAATACCTTAGTTAAGTTTTATGCAAATAAAAAATATCTGAAAAAATACTTGATATAATTACAGACTGATTTTTGGTCAACAATATTAATACTGATAATAATATGAAATACATGCTGACTAATACAGTTGACAATGATAAGCACAATTATTATATTTGATAAACTAAGTTTTTTAAAAATAAATATTTAAATTTTTACTTTGCAAACAAAAAAAGATAAATAAATATTCATTTAGGACAAATGATATTCGAAAGCAAAGTCAAAAATTTAATTGCAAGAAATTCGGAACATCAACATTCCTTAATATTAAAAATTAAGACCCTCGTTTGTTTCTAAATATTTTCTTCCAAGATAAATTTCACATCTGCGTTGATCCCTCGTCAAATACAAGGGATAAAATGTTATCTGAAATTTCGTTGGCATAACGTAAAATAAGTAGAAATATGAGCCTTTGTTAACTAAAATTAGGGGTAGTATTGTATAATGTAGGCATTAATTAAGTGATTGACCTATACCAGCTATACCTTGATCTTAAGGGGAGTAAAGTTTCTTCGGTCAAAAAAAGGCCTATTTTCAGGAATTTTTTATAACGTATTGTACTTATAGATTTATTTTAAAAACTAGTATATTATAATACAACATTTAAAGAATATTAAAAAAAAATGGTAAAAAATATAAAGAAATAACTGATTTATTGCAGTTCTTCGCTGGTGCCTCAAAAAATCTTTTTTGCGGTGATCGCGATTTCTCAGCACTGGATGGTTTAAAATTAAAAACTGATTGTTTTATTTAGTTTATTACTTTTTCCCCAATTGACTCCGAGTTTTTTTTTAATAATCTTTAAATTTGTTGCATTATTTTAAAGTTGAGATATCGATTTTTTTTGACAATAAAATCAACCTATTTGTTACTGTAAGATTAATACCAATTGAAAAATTTAAAAAAAAAACTTGACGTCACTTAATAGTTATTTGCATGTAGAATATGTATACAAATTTTTAAAACGATTGTATTAGTAGTTTTTTGGAATGATCGTTACCGTCTTTAAAAATTACATGTTTGAAAAAATCGATTTAAAGTTTCGTACCCCCACGCAACTGAGTTGGAGCAAGGGTAATTAAAACCATCATAAATTTGTCAGTTTTGCTCCGATTGACCTCAAAATTTATTACAGTATTCTTGAGATGTTATACATTCAAAATATTAAATTAAAAAAATGAAAAGAAAAGAGTTTCAAACTTAAAATAAAAATAAATTTATTAAAGTAACAGAATGTTTAGGTTGTATATTAAATAATAATATATTTTTATAGTTTTAATGATAGGTATTTATGAAATGACAGTTAATGTTCTGGTAACATCCTAAACATTTTTAAAATTATATATGCGGTAAAACATTTATTTTTGGACACTTCCATTAAACAGACACGTTTTTATAGCACTGTAAATAAATGGTGGACTGTATTTTCTTGCTATGTGTATTTATTGTAACATATAAACTTTAAATTAACAAAATTTTACGAAAATTAAAATTCTTCTGACTTGATGCTTTTGCTTGAAGCGTCGTCGTCGTCGTCAAAATCTGACAGCAGGAATGTGCTACTGCTTCGCTGTCCTTTTTAGTAGGGATGTGCTACTGCTGAACATGCCCCCCGCCTTGAAAGGCTAAGGCCCTTTCAAGCATCTATAGGTAAGGGCAAAACTTGGAAAAGCATCTCTTGACAATACCTTGGGTAGTCTTGATAGACGCGACTCGGCTGATACCATCGGTGCCTGGATGCAAAGTTATGATGCGACCCAATTTCCATTCTGTAGGTAGGCTGTGATCGCCGAATAAGTACTAAGGTTCCTTTTTGTAAGGCTTTTTGACATTACTGTTCCATTTCATGCGCTGTTGTAGTTCTGATACATAGTCTTGCTCCCAACGCCTCCAGAAATGCTTTAACAATTTGCTGAAGCAATTGATAGCGCGTTAAACGGTTCATTTTGCTGTCTTCTAGGTTCTTTTCTGGGAATGAGGTAAATGTTCTTTCGATAAGGAAGTGAGCCGGGGTAAGTGGATGGAAGTCGTTCGGATCAGGGGAAAGAGGGCATAACGGTCGGGAGTTTAAAATAGATTCAATTTGACACAAAATAGTTGAAAACTCCTCGAATGAAAGATGAGCATTTGCTAAAACTCGCCTTAGGTGATGCTTTGACGCTCTTAACGCCCGCTTCCCAAAGACCACCGAAGTGGGGTGAATAGGTGGTATAAAAGACCATTCAATCATTTCACCATACAAAATTCATTCAGGTCGTTCTTGCTTCCTTTAAAATTGGTGCAATTCTCGATCGGCACCAACAAATGATTCCGTTATCGGAAACCATTTTTGCTTTTCCTCGCCGGGATACAAAACGGCGGAACGCTTGAATAAATGCTTGACTGGATAAAGTAGATATTAGCTCTAAATGTAGGGCTTTGGTTGCAAAGCAAACAAAAACACCTATGTAACACTTCGCTAGAGTGCGACCCCTGCTATCCTTTTAATTAAAAAAGGGCCCATAGTCTACTCCTGTGACATGAAATGGGCTCGAAGAAACTACCTGATCGCGAGGTAAGTTTCCCATGATAGGGGTAACATTATTGGGTTTAAATTTAAAACACGTTAAACACTGTCTAATAACAGAGCGTGCAAGGTTGCGTCCCGAAATTGGCCATATTTGTTCTCCGAATTGTTGCCAATAATAATTGAGGCCCAGGATGCAACAAGCGCAAATGCTCGGATTTAAAAATGACTTTGGTAAGATGATGATTGGAGTGTAAAATCATGGGATGTTTTTTATCATTTGAAAGATTGGAATGTCTTTGGGCGACCTCCGACACGCATTACGTCACTATCAAGAAATGGGTTTAATTTCATGATACTGCATTTAAATTGAATGTTTACCTTTTAATAGTTCCTTAAGTCATCAGGAACCGATTGAGCTTGAGCTACCTTTATTAATGCCACCTGAGCTGCGCATATTTCCGTGATAGTTAAAGCATCGTATTTCCTTTCAGTAGGATTCCTTAAACAGTTAGATTTAAATCTCAACATATATGCAGTTACAAGCTGCATGCGTGAATAGCTTGAAAACCTTTTAAAGGGAAAATGTTCGCTGGATTCCTTGAATTTTCCGAACCCAAAAAGTGAAAACTTGAGGAGGTTTTAATTTGGAATTTCGATATCTTGATTATCGATCTGGATAGTTGGCCATTTTGAAGAATCATCAGTAAGCCAGAAGGCCTTGCCACCATTGAGCTGCACTCAAAATGGCACTCGGTGACAAGCCTCGGGAAACAAGCGTCAGCTGGATTATCTAAACTGGGCACAAATCGCCACCAAAATGTTTGGTTAGGGTTTGTATTTCAGAAACTCTATTACTGACAAAAATTTTAATTGGTTGGGACTGGTTTTCAACCATGCTAGTGTAATTGTGGAACGGACCAGCACACATTTTTCAAAATCAATTTTAATGGATTTAACTACTTTGTTTGCTAACCTGGCTGAAGCAGAGCAGCACACAGCTCTAGCCTAGGGATAAAAACTGACCTTGAAGGAGCGACCTTGGACTTCGCACAGAGAAGATTTACGTAAACTTGGCCGGTGTTACTGATGGAGCGCAAATAAACGCAGGCACCATAAGCCTTCTGAGATGCATCCGCAAATCCATGTAGTTGAACGCTACCCAACTCTTACAATTGACATGACGTTTGACTTCTAAGTCACCTAGAATTTTTAAACCTATAAAACGATCCCATTCTTGGGAAAGGGAATCAGGCAAAAGATCATCCCACGCCAGATTTTCCGACCACAATTCCTGCATAAAGATCTTGCCAGTATTAACACAGGGACTCAAAAGATCTTAATGATCTTTGAGATCTATTCTTGCTATGTGTATTTATTGTAACATATAAACTTTAAATTAACAAAATTTTACGAAAATTAAAATTCTTCTGACTTGATGCTTTTGCTTGAAGCGTCGTCGTCGTCAAAATCTGACAGCAGGAATGTGCTACTGCTTCGCTGTCCTTTTTAGTAGGGATGTGCTACTGCTGAACAAGCACCTAATTATGGCCCCTTCATATAACGGACACGGAGAGTCTTGCGTCGCCAAAATATTAAAAGTTAATGTAAATTCACCTCTTTATTGCGGACAGATTAGACGACACCGAGTTATTGTCGCAAAATGTATGTATACTTACTAATTACGTAATGGCTTGAAATTATCAAAAAACTTATGAACCTATAAAGTTATTTGTACCCCTTCGGGTACTTTATTTGTTTTAAACCATTTTTGTTTACCACCTCAATAATGTTTCATAGAATATCATGTAAATTTTAGAAATAAGTATGTATAATATGTACTATGTACAGGGTTTTCCCGTATAATTGCGCACCCCTTTAAAATCTTAATTTTTATAGATAGAAAAAAGTTAGTGATGAAAGCGTCAGAGATCATGAAGATTTTCATGGTGTAAGATAGAAAAACAAATGATGACGAAAATTAACAAATCATATCAACTTCGTTATTTAACACCCGTATATGATTGAAATTAAATTCTCAACTTCCTTTTCAAATATATGATAACTTATCATGTGATAAAAGTTGCTAATTATTTGAAAAATCTGTTCTTATAAGCCATACTTAGCCATGGATACAACCCAAAGTTTGGCAAAGTTAAGTCGCGTTAGCCATGGTTCGTCTTGGAAACCAAACAAAAATATAAATATTTGACAGAAGTCAATTTTGGGTTGTATCCATGGCTAACTATGGCCTATAAGAACATATTTTAAATTCAAATAACTTGCAACTCGTTTATCCGAACATAGATAAGTTATATATATTTGAAAAGAGGAAGATTAGCAGAATTTGAATTTTCAAACATATACAGGGTGTTCCATTTAAAACAACGAAGTTGATAGTGATTTGTTAATTTTCCGATCATCATTTGTTTTGCAATCTTACACCATAAAAATCTTCATGAAAAATCCTGCAACTTTCATATAAACTATTTTCGTCCGAAAACTAGCAGAAAAGTTTATGTCAAAAAAACGCAGACTCCTAATATTTTAAAGAAATAAAACCGAAATAAAAGAACTTTTCGTCTCGAAAAATGGAAACCTTACACAATAGATAAAATTTAAATTAAATTTTTTATTGATTTTGTCACCCCTCTAAATACTGTATGGGGTGGTGCATTTTGTTTTATTTACGGAATACTGAGAAAACCGTAAGAGATTTTTGTTTTACATTCTTAGGACGGATTTCTAAAACAAATTTTAAAGTGTTTAAATTGCAGGGCTAACTCATTTTATTTTGGAGATACAAGCCCTTTTTAAATTTTTGTCGATTAACGATGCTCCTGTATATCCGTTATTATTACAGCTAAAATAAAATGTAAATAGCAATGTTTTGAAGATTTTTACAACCAGTTAAGTAGGCTATTCGAACTACTACATAAACTTGTTCTTTTAATAAAACACCCTATATATTATTTTACCAGTTACTGCAAAATAAATTATCTTTTAAAATAGGCCCTAACACGCTATATACCGGTCAGCTAAAACTACCATTTTTCCATTCTTTACTTTTCCTTTATTATCGAAAAACTAATAAAACTATGTAGGGGGTAGTTTTATTTATCTGTCAAAAATTTAATTGCATAATAAGTAAATGATATAATACTATAAACACCAGACTATTTTTAATTAAATTTCAAATTATTATTAAATTAAATTTTATTTTAAACTACATTATTTAAAACACAATAAATTGGCTATTTCGATACGGATATTTTTGAAAATACGTATCTTTTTCGTAAACAGAGTTTTTTTGACTTTAAATGCAATAAATGAAACATTCAAACATATCGTTTTTTAAAATTTTTGACAAACATTTTTCTAGGATCTAAAAGGTTGCCCGTTACGGTATTATAAAAGTGCCTGTAAACTGCGCAAAAATATTAAGATTACGTTAAGGTTAACATCCTCGGTCTTTTCACATTTTCTATTAAAAAATATATAATTTAGTTTACAATCATTATTTAAGCGGTACCGGAGTACCGATTCCGAAATCTCCCCATGTTTAAATAGTGTTTACAATACAAATATTTAAATGTGGTGTATTTTTTAAATATTATTTGTATATATAAATATAAATATATATATATATATATATATATATATATATATATATATATATATATATATATATATATATATATATATATATATATATATATATATATATATATATATATATATATATATATATATATATATATAAATATATATATATATATATATATATATATATATATATATATATATATATATATATATATATATATATATATATATATATATTATATATATATATATATATATATATATATATATATATATAATATATATATATATATATATATTGTAGCGAAATCGTTACTAGGTGTAAGTTTGTTATTTATTATTTTATTATTAATTATTTATTTTTATTATTAATGTAGCAACCATTCGATACTTTATAATTTGTGTGTGTGGGACAATAAAGTTTATTTGATTGTTTATTTTATTTTAATAACATCTCGGCTAATACTCTGTATTTTGTAGCGAAATGGGACAATAAAGTTTATTTAATTGTTTATTTTATTTTACTAATACCTCGGCTAATACTTACTATCTTTATCTCTAGACTCTATCCCTTTGAGTTCTGGCAAATTATTTAAATTTTCTAAATTGTTATTCAACTTGATAAATCAAAGTCCTATTGTTAAAATATATTTTATTTATTACTTAAAATAAATTAAATTAAATTTAATTAAAATAAATTATATTTATGACGTTTTTTTTAATAATTTTAATAACTATTTTAAAATTTCAAATTCTAAAATTTATTACAATGGAGATTTACTACCTAAAATTCTATTTTTAAACTAACTATTACAATGGAATACGCTCAAATAAATTAACTATCACCAATGGAATACGCTGGTTAAATAGTTCGAATATTTAATAGTTCAAGTCATTGACACTTTCATAATTCTAACACTAAAATGATTTTTTTCCTGAATTGTTGATAAAAAAGATATAATAATGAATTTGTTTGTTTTCGTCCTGGATTTATATTATGATTACCAAATTATCAATTATAGAACTGGAACATTGTTTGGTATTGATCATGGAAATTTCCAATTAGTTGCCTTCTTGACTTAGGATCGCCTGTTATTTTAAAGGTTTGTATTTGTTTATTTTATTATTTACTATTAAATCTTTGCTAAAATATTCCCTTAAAAACACTTTGAATTACTTTTCTTTTACAACTTATTTTGTTTTTCTTATTTCAAAAGTAGGGTTAACTTTCCCTTCTGTTTGTTTTTTCTTTTCCTGAGCAGCGAGGTGACTACAGCAAGTAAGAAACTGACGTTTCGGGTGTTTGCTATTTATATTTATCCGAAAACAAAAATATATTTTAAAGATGTCTGCCAGAACTAGGTCTTTCTAGACAAAATTGATATATAGAAACATGGATTCTGGTACTTGATATTTTTAACTTTGGATGAAATTTTATGTTTTATAATTATATCTTAGCTCCTATATCCTGAAATTCGTTTCTGAGGCTTGGCTTTAAAATGATATATGTTTTAATATGCCCTAATCTGTTTTTAATTCTTAATTTTCATGATGAGTCACTTAATGTCAGTAAATTTTGATACTATTATTCTGTTATATTTCCTTTTTTATCTCCTATTTCACTTATTTATTTAAAACCAATGCTTGATATTAATTAAATCTAATATTCTTTAACTTATACATATAATTTAACTATAGCTATGTTTACAATTGGCTAGAATGGTTTTATTGCTTGTTTTTGGGACAAGTATTGTTCATCTTACTCTAAAGTCCATTTATATTTCCTAAATCTAATATTCTTTGAATGTCTAATTTTATTATTGTTGTTAGAGTTTATTATCACTGCTTTACTGTAATTGGGGTTATTCCTGTTTCCCCCGTTGCACTTTTTGGTTAAAACATGTCGCACTGTCACTTTTTAGTTCGAAACGAATTTTGTTACGGTTTTTTTTGTCCTTTTATAACCTTTCACTTTGACAAAATTCTGTTTACTTCTTAAAATTACCCTATTCTATCTATTTACAAACTTATCTATACTTAATATCTAATGATATTAAAGAAATATGCCATATTACATATTTGACCTTCGTGTCATAAAAATTGTTTATGTTTTATACATAATTTATCCTTTCTCTATAAATTTGTTTATTCCTTTATATATCCTGTATATGTCTTATATACTTCTGTTTCCTATATTTTGATTGAGAAAAATTGCTTTTTATGAGAATTATGGAGTTTTTTCCTTTCGCTACGATACTAGAAATATCAACTTTCTATCTAAGACATTTCTATGTAATTTTTACTTATTTTTGTTTTTCCATGATTGTGGATCTTTATTTAATATTTACAAAAAAATTGGTTATTTTATACAATTATGCCCCCTTTTATCTTATAGAAGTAGACTTTTTCCTTTCATCTTGTTGTTTGCCAATTTGTCCCTTATGAAATTTATTTTTAATTAAAGATTTCAGACATGTTAAATACAATATATATATATATATATATATATATATATATATATATATATATATATATATATATATATATATATATATATATATACAGTAAAGATTTAAAAATGTGTTTTAAAGGAATAAGCAGTAAATCTCGTTTAAATATTATTACATTTTAACCCTTTTTTGTTCATTACTCTATACAAATATCAATAAAATAAATATTATAATATAAAAGTTTATTTTTAATAATTTGGATATTGTTATTTAAAATAGTCTTAGATATAGGTATTTATAAGCGTTTTTTGTTTGAAAGCGAAAGCCAATTACCAATCACTGTATTTTGTTTGATAGACTTAACTTTTTGAGGATTATAATTTTTAGATTAATTGGGGTATAATAAAAACAAAATATAACAAAATTACAATTGCCGCCAAAATCAATTCCTATTTCTAAATAATCAAAAACACAAAAGTTTTCAAATCCGGTATTCCAATTATTCCAAAGATTTGAATCATTCAAATAGTTCGAACTATTCCAATAGTTCAAACTTTTTGAATACTAATAACTACTATACTAATCAAATAATTCGAACTATTTTAATAGTTAAAACTATTCGATTTAAAATTCAAATTGAATAATTCGTATTTGATTTGCCCTAAATAATTTAAAAATTTGAATATTCGCACACCCCTACTTGTACGAATATTTACATATGAAGTTCCATTAGACTTTACATTATATTCCTTACAAATATTAAAACTTTTATTATATATTTTTAAAAAACATTTTTTCAAGTATCGAACTACCCGAACAGCGTTTATTTGGTTGTGGCTTTTAATACAGCTCTGCAGCTAAAGCTAATCAATATTAATTAGATTTTCATTAAGGTAGGAATTTGGCAAATTACGTTTGCATAATAGATATGCGTAATTTTATTTATTAGCAAGGGTATGTGCTTTTAATAAAAAGCTAGCAAACTTTTTGTTTCGTAGTTGCTTTAATAAAGTTATGGATTAAGGAAGATGAGAAATTATAAGAAAAAATTTATAATTAGTTTTTGCTTGCATAGGTATTTTTACTTTAAAAAAGTTACTTTTTCTACATTTTTTTAAATATTAAAATTTTATATTTATTTTTCTAAAATTAAGTTAAACAAACTTGGGAGCATATTTTTTAAAAACCTTTTCTAATTATAAACAGTGGTAATTATTTATGTTTTGTGCACTCCGCAGTGTTTATTATCTGGAAAAAGGTCCACCACGAGACCCGAGCAATGCCATTCCCATAAGTCCATCCTATATAAAATTGAGGTTAAACCTTGAATTTCAATACTAATTCTGTTTAGCTCATATAAAAAAAATGTTTAAATATGCTTTATTTGGCTGTAATATGGCAAGTTTTTAATTTAAATTGTTAGACAAGTCTTGTAGGAGAACTTCCTTTTTCCAATTAGTGTATGGAGAAAATGACACTGGCATCTTTCGGGAAGTACCAAACTATAAATATGTAGAAACCAGCTCTCGGGTTAAGGGACCTTAGCTCAATATAGCGGTACGCTAACTGCAAATATTTTTAACATACTAAATAGAATAAAACACGTGTGACTTGGTAGGATTCGGAGTAGTCCACTTTTGTAGTTTGTTAAAATATTTAAAAAAGGTTTTCACTAATTAATTGATTTTGCATGTCAAACACCCTAAAATATATTTTGACACTTGTCACGTAACTGCTGTTCTAGTGGAAAATTTAAAAAACGTGATGGCCAACCTCAAAAAACGAGCTTATATTAAAAATAGAACAAAGGTATCAGGCAATTTTTTATAAATTATGTTTTTGGTTCATTTACTAAAGTTTAAAAGGCATATGAACATTTAAAAAATCTGGTTTTCATAATTGTTTTTCAAATTTTTTAAGATATCTCTTTGTAAATTGACAAATGTATTAATAGTAATGATATCTAGTAGGTATTTGCTTTTAGATAAGGGATATTAAACAAGTTTGGCATCCCGTCTTCAATTTTTTATGTTTAATTATAAAATTATATATGGTGCTAACTAAAGGTTTTTAGTAACAAAAAAATGTGATACAGTATCTCTTCCTATTCTTCTTCTTCTTTCTGGGAGCGTCTTGATTTACTGCCGGAGGCAGCGCAGCCTGTTGGGCTTTTTGTGCTTAATCTCCAATTATTTTTTATACCAATCTTCCCATTAGTCTTGTTTCTTCTACAAGTCTGTATAACCCCGAGATTGGTTGGTTAATATATTCCTGTGGGCTCATTTTCGGTTGCCCAAATAATGTCGTGTTTTGTGATTCAACGCTTTACATTTGGCATTCCCATGTCAGCCTGGACGTTACCTTGGGGTTTACTAGTGGCTGTCTGTTATTATGCGTATCTGCTTGTTTTTATAAGCCCTCCTGTATTTTTCTTTTGCACAGTGCTGTAAAGCATTTATTTCTGTTTGAAATACAGAACTGTGTGTTCCTAGTGAAAGAAAGAATTGTGAATTCTTCATTTCACTGTACACGCCCGGTCCAGGTCCCTGCTCGGTTTTGGGACTACCCGTATACCAGATGATGTCTCCAACCATGCCGGAGAGATCAAGTTGCTGCCACTCACTTCGATCTGTAATTTTTACCTCAAAGTTTGTGTTGATTGAGTACTGAGGAATTATCTGGTCTGTTCTTTCATCCAGGATCTGGCCACCAACTTGACTTTTTATGTTGTTGTGTCCCAAACTAGCGTAGACACCAGTTGGTTTTTGTTGCAGTCGGAAGTACCTCATTCTTGCCTCTCCCATCACTATGAGGTTAATTAGTAGAAGGTCTAAGAGACACTTCGTTGCTTCTGTTCGGGTTGTTTTAATTGCTCCTGTTATAGCTAAGCAAGTCTCGGTACCTTGGCCAGTTCTGTAATAGCAGTTCTTTGTCGCATTTTTGTCCACAATACCAGTAATGCATATGTTATCATAGGCCTTACCACTATGGTGTATAACCAATAAACCATTTTTGGTTTAAGGCCCCATGTTTTCTCATGAGCGCGTCTGATACAATATATCTCACAACAATCACAATTTCTAAACTGTTCCTATTTTTGTTTGAAATTAAGTAAAAAAGCCCAATACCTAATTCTAAACAATTTTGTCCATTTTTTTCCATATTTAAAATCTATATTTCATTTCCTGACATTTTGTACAAAGCTCTTTAAATTTACCACCATAAAATCGATCACCTAATGTGTTTTGTGTTATCCAACATGCACAATCAATAAGCGATCATTTTTTAATGTTTTAGAAAAATTTTCCCAACTTTTTTGACCACCCTGTATACATCATTTGTAAATCGAAATATCGTTTTTTCGTCATCATGTTCACGTGTCATGGAACACGACACTTCGATGACGAAAAAAAAAGAAAAGTCAAAATCCAAAATAAAAGTGCTTTCCTTTTCTCCAGCTAATTCAACTTAGCATTTATTGGTGCATAGGGAATTCTAGCATGTCTATAGACATTTACTTGACCATTTATTAAGTAAATAAACCGTCGTAACAAATTATTGACCCTATTTGTACTATGTTTTTATTATAGTCTTGTAAATATTATCCAACTACACAATTGTACCTTACACAAGGAAGTCAATAACTTGTCTCGTAAATTCCGATAATAACCACTTGAACTATTACAATAACCATTGCGATAATCATAATCTGCGTATTTTGACATCAAATAATCGGAAAAGGAAATGTGCCAACTTAGGCATTTACCGTGAAAGTTCTTAGTCGGGAGGGTAATTGGAGAGAGTTGATCCCAATTAGCATTTCGAGTTATTTTGGTAGGACTATTTTGTGAAGACATTATCATAGGACAACAGTTTACTTTAAAAGTTCTCCCAAAGGTTCTTTATACCTATAGTTACTATCAGTATAAATTAGCTCTTAATCACACGGGTTGGGTCTTATAGGCCAAGCACTCCTTAGTTTTCGTAGAGGTAAAAAAAAACGGATCAGTAGCTGTTCGTCTCAATAAAAAAGCATGCAGATAGAGAAATGTTTTAAAAGAAAAAAAATTGACAATTTAATGTTGATTTGACTATACAGGTATTTTTTTTATGAAAATTTAGCTCCAAAGATATTAGCGAAAAAGTAAAAATTGTCGATAAACTTTTTGCTTCTGATTCATTTGTTTTAATTTTGACGTGTTAAAACTATCACATTAATAGGACACTTTTTCAATGATTTTACTCACTCAATTTTTTCTCAGATCGTCTTTTGATTTTTAGTTACTGACCAAAACTTTCGGTTTTTATAGGGCGAAAATCCTTAAATTTTTGATATTTAAATAGCTCTTTAAATGCTACTTTTAACAATACCCCACTTGCCACTAAACAGTTAAAAAGTATCTTCTTAAAATCAATGTTTGGTCAAATATTTAGTGAATGCTGGCTCCCTCCCATCATAGGACGCTCTCAGTTGATTCCATATAAAGATACAAAAATATGTATGTCTAAATAAAGTTGAGAATTTTTGAAAAAATATTTTTGTGTTTAATAAAAACATATTATGAGAAATCCCAATCGAAGCAACTTTAGACAAAACAGTTTATTGTATTCCTTAGAAACTTCTGTTTTGCTAACTGGTAGTTCATCTACTAAATGAACCTTTAATTGCAAACCTGTATATTTATGGTACTTATTTGCAAAAGACATTTATTTACAACAGACATTTTTGTCCCATTTTGTGGAATTTTGGCTAATGCAGTTTTATCTTCTAAATGATCTTTTTCTTTTTAAAAATTGTTGTGCCTCATGAAACAATTTTGTTAAAATAATTGAGATAACGAATTGACACATTTTAAAAGGAAAATATACCATCTTTTAATAGTGGGCATAAGTTAAATTTTACAAAATACAAAAAAATATCTGTTGTAAATAAATGTCTATTGAAAATAAATATCATAAAAATCAAAAACTAAAATCAAAGATTCATGGAGTAAATTAATTACCAGCTAGCAAAAGAGAACTTAATAAATTAGCTCTCAAACGTGGTCGACTTTACACATTTTGTGTTAAAGAACAAGAATATTTGTGCTGTCTTTTAATAATAAAATATTTTGTTATTTTAAAATGGTGTAACTGAATAAACCAAAATTAAAATATTTTTTGGACATTTAATTTCAATTTTTTTTACTTTGCTTGCCCCTTGCTAATTTTAAAGTTTTTTTCTTGCAATACGGGATTATTTGGAATGGAGCTAAAACTGGCGGCCGGTGCTACAGTAGTACACATTTAATCTTAAAGAATTTTTTAATTTCAGCAATGTCTATTTTTAGCAAATTTTAAAACTTTAGGCAAATGCTTTGTAGGATCTTAGGAAGGATCTTCCATACGAATTAAAGAAATGCAAAATTTTAGATTATTAAAATTTAACAATATTTAAAAGAAAAATCAAAACATTTGCTATTTCGTCAAATTTGTTAATTCCAGCAATTTCCAAAAATATTATACTTCATCTGTAGGACCTTAGGAAGGATTCTTCTCCTAAATTAAAGGGGACAAAATTATTACAGTACTAAAAATTTTATAAAAAATTCAAAATTTCTACTGGATTCTGAGTTCCTGTAATGCCCAAACATTTTATAACTTTTGGCAAATCTTCTAAAAGACCTTGAAAAGAATTTCCTCTATAAACTAAAGAATAGCAAAATTTTATAGTACCTAAATTAACCGGCAATTTTTAAACATTTCGGGGAATTTCTTAATTCCAACAATATCAAAAAATTCTATATTTCTTGGCAAGTCTTCTGAAGGACCCTAGCATTTTTGTAAGGTAAAAAATATTAATTGTGTATTAATAAAAATTAAGGGGGAGCAAAATTTTAGGGCACTTTTCATTGCGTTTCGACCATGCGCAGTTTGGCTCAGCTCCATTTATTTGGGGCGTTCATTACGAATCTAAAGACAGGCTTTTTTGGCAACGTTTTCTTTTTTGTTATATCTAACATCATTAAATTTTAAATTTAAATTAGCTGCACCTTAACTGTTTTTCTCTCTTTTTTACACAAAATTGGTGGTTTTTAAACGAAACTATCATATAATATTTAAAATTATATTTATATATTAAAATATATATATTATATTTATTTTACTGCGTTTTATTGCGTAATAGTAGATTTTATATCATTTGCTTTATTATGGAAACAATATAAGGCGCCACTTTACACTATTATCGAAAGCACCGAGGGGCAAGGAAAGTAAAAAATTACCATACGTTAAATTGGTTGTTTGTATTTTAGGGTCATAAAATATTATATTAATTTATAATTTGTATTAAAGTGCAATACAATAGTGTCACGTCATGCAGGTATTTTAAACAAGTTTTAATGAGTATCGAATTTTTTACTATAAGCAATTTAAATTTAGTTTTTGTCTTTCGAAAAATTGGTTTACAAAAAGTTGGTTGTTGTAGTGGGATCGATAATTTGTGATCGAATAGCCCATTGCTATGTTCTTTCTTTAATCTTTAAATTTTCTTAGATGTCACACATGTTCGATTCGAGATAGATCACGCGATCTTACAGGCTATCGTAAGCGGTTAAATGAAGTGTACGATTACTCTGGTCACTTGTGGTCTGAGGTTGTCTTTTTAAAAAATGTACTAACTGAATGTGCTGAAGGACCGTCATGTTACCTTTGATAAAGACTGCAGGTCTCCTGCTACCATATTGGATGACAAACCATACCATTACACTCAAGATGTGATAAACATGTCTTTTTATATTAAACCACGTCGCGTCGTTACCATAGGTCGACTATCCTGCATACCTAAATAAAAGAAAGATTAATCACCTGGTTTCATTCTTGATTCTACAAAAATCTTTCTCTGCACCATTGCAGTCGGTTACAGGGATACCCAAAAGTCAATGCCAACACAAAAAACCTAAAATTCTGCAAGAAATACGAACCCATTATTGACCTTATAAAATACACAATTAATATTTTTTACCTTACCGTTTCATCGTCTAAAATCTATATATTATTTAAATAAATAATGCATCTTGATTACTATTGAGTAAAATGAAAGTAAAATAAAATCAGTATAAGAACAAAAAAACAAGCTTTTTGTAATAAAAATGGAATGCTGAAATGCTAAAAATAAATTTTGGGTGAAACAATGGTAAACAAGAGAATAATTTATAAAAGAAGTCATTATAGAACCACTATAAACAAGGCCATTAAGATGTTTTTTTCTCCGTTTTTAAAAACGGTTTGTTTTTGAAATAAAAAAAATTTACATCATTAAAAAAATTTCAGAAAATTACAATAGAGTTGTAGCCCAAAATATCATCCCAAAAAGAATATTTTAATATGACAAAAAAGTATACAGAGTGACAAATTTTAATGCAAATCTCTTGAAAAATGAAATAGCTGAAAATGTTAATCGGGAAAACAAATGAAATAAAAGGCAAAATTAAAACCCGCTTTCTAGTCAGGGGTTAGTTTTTTAGGTCATCCATATTTTAATTTTAAAAAATTTCCCGAATGACATAAACCCTTTTAAGGGTTTTTCCCTTTTCAAAGGACTGATTAGTAGTATCCATCTGCAAAAGATTTTATTTTTTATTTTAAACAGGGGTTTTAATTTCAAAATAAACTGAAATTTCCCATTTTTATTACTATTTTTTTTTTTATTTTATTCTTACAATGCATTTTATTTTATTTTAATTAGTGATATATTCTATTTTTAAATTTAAGCCAACCATACAGCCATACATAGCCATAAAGAGAATCAGAAAAAAAAAATTGGTCGCCCAAAAAAGACAAAATCAAAATTTTGCCAGTGGTAACCCCACGACCGGTTTAGATTGGATATCAAAAATTTTTGAAACTTTTATTGCAATGACCTTTAATTTTAAAAAAAGGCTGCTGGGGCATTCGCAGACCATATTGATTTTTGTAGGAAGCCCCTACAATTTCGTTAACGACACGTACAACAAAGTTAAAAAGGTCGAGAAATGGGGTTAAAAGAAAAGAAGGACAAACAAAAATAAAGGGCGTAAACAGAACAAAGGCGAGACAGAATGGGCCAAAACATCACATTGGCACCTAATTTAAAAGAGTGGAACGTTTCCCGATCTGGGAGCAGTAATCACCGCAGATAATGATATCAAGAAAGAAAAAAAAGTTTCCAATCGGCAGGCGGATGTCTGTTCGCACCCCGATAAATTTAAATAAAATAAAAAGTCTTAAAGACTAAAAGTAGAATCTATAAAACCATTGCCAGCCCCATCCTAACGTATGGGTGTGAGACATGGACCAGGGACAAAAAGAGAACGAAGAAAAACTCAGGCGATTTGAGCGTAAAATATTGAGAACAATTTTTGGGCCCTACCACGACACTATTCCCAAATGAATAAGAACTAGAACAATTGCCGAAATCAGGAGGTTTTGAATAAGGATGGGGATGTAGTACAAAAAATTATTCGCCAGAGACGCAAAAGATACAGGATAAAAGACGGGTAAACTTTCAATAGGAGGAGTTACAGGAAACCAACCATCTGGGCGACCCAAAATACGTTGGAGAGACAACATTGTGTCAGATCCTCAAAAAATGAACATTCCCTGCGAACATATAATGATGGAGGGTCGAAACACCGGGAAAAAGTTGTTCAGTCACCCAAAAGGCCCCCCCAGGGTTTTAGGTCCCTGAAAATGATGATTTAATGTTATGTTTTAAAATTTAAAAAAACAGGTTGGATCAGAAAGAATTTGGGGAATTTTTTTTTTTGGGGAAATTTTAAAAATTTGGAAACGGGATCGTTTTACAAAAGAAAATTTTTACCCCCTTTTTTTTTAAAATTTAAAGAAAGAGTTTATCCCCAGAATAAAAATTTTTGGGGGAATTTTTTTGGTCCCCAAGAAGACCCAGTTTATGAAAAAAGGCCCTTTGTTTTTGGGGACCCCGGTTTTTTTTTTTTATTTTTTGGGTTATCCTCTTTTTACTTTTAAAATGGGACCCTCTTTGGTCCCTGGGGAAGAGGGCTGACCCGGGCCAGCCCCATTGACCCCCAAGAACCGGAAAATCGCCGAAAAAAAGAAGAAAACCCCATAAAACCCAAAAATACAAATATTAAACGTTTGGTAAGTCCCAAAGGGAAAAAGATGGAAACCCAAAAAAAAAAATTAAACTAAATTTTTAAAAAACTTTAGGTCTGAAAACTTAGGGAAAATTTTGAAAGCTTTTTTAAAATTTTAATGGTTTTGCCATAAGTGGCAATAGGTTATTGGGCTTTTACGTAAGGGATTTAAAAAGACCAGAAATGTGGGTGGTTGGGTTAAAAGATGATTTTAAGTTTACCTGAATTTACATTAGCATCAACGGTTTAACCAAATTTTTTAAATTGATATTGATGTTACATCTGTCTTTATTTTAATAAAATAAAAAAGCACTTTCCTTTATTTTACGTTTTTAAAAAAGTTTGTTTTTTTCTAAAATGTAAAAACATTTCCCGTTTATTTTGGTTATTATCAAATGGTGTTAAAATTTTGATTTGTGGAATTTTTGTGTTTCTAGTATATGTTCTATGTTTTTTTTGGTTTGGCTAATGGTTTCACCTAATAAAATTTTTTTTACATTCCAAGGGGTCCTAAAAATGAATTTTTTGTGTTTTCGTTTATTTTTAAAAATTTTTTTTTTGGGTTTCTTGGGGTCCAATGGTGTTTTGTGTTTTTAAAGGGTAAAGGGAAAAATTAAATTTGTTACCTATTCGTTGAATTTTTTATTTGATAAGCTAGGGAAAATATGGTAAAAATAGATTTGTAACAGGTCTATTTTGATTTTTTTAAATTTGGTTGTTCAAATTTTAGAAAGCATTTGTTTATAAAATCAAGAGGATAATTATTTTTTTGAACTAAAAATCTTTTAAAAATTCTTTTATTTCTTTGTTTTGATCAGAAGAAGTTATTTTAATTCTAACAAAAGGACTTTTTACAACTCCTTTCTTTCCCCATTTTGGGAATTAGAGTTCAATTTAAATCTGTTTGTATGTGTAGGTTTTTTTAAATTTTGGTTTAAAATTATTTACATCTTTTTTATTAGAATATAAAAGAAAGGAAAGTTCTGAGTTTTGTTCTTTTTCTAAAGCGAAATGAATGGGGGCTTGTGATTAAGTGTTTAAAAAAATTATTTAGAAAATTTTTTGGTCAGGGGTTGATAAATGGGAAAAATGTCTTTATATCTCCCCCCAAACAAAAGGTTTAAATGATGATTTTGAACAAAATTGGATTCAAAATTCTCTAAAAATTTACTTAATAATGATGAAAAAGGGAAACAGGGCCCACCAGAAGTTTGTTTGTAAAAGTCAGTGTTATATTAAAAATATGTTGTTTTTACGCAAAAAGTTATTAACCCCTAGAATAGATTTATGTTTAGTTTAGTTCTTTCGCTTTTTGGACATCATTTTCCAATTTATTTCTTAAAAATATTTAAGGGTTTTTATCGACGGGAAAACATTTGTGAAAAAACCCTTAAACATCAAAACTTACCAACGGTTATTTGGGTCTATGTCAGTGTGTCTTAATTTTTCTAAAAAATTTGTTGGGAATTTTTAATGTATGAGTCAGATTTTTACTAAAAGGATATAAAATGTAAGAAAAAATTTTCCCAAGGGGTGTGTGGGGAGTTTTGAAACCCAACAAAGGGACGAAAGGAATCAGGGGTATTTTGGACCCAAAAAGTGGGATTTTTCCCAGGTGTAAGTGTAATTTTCCACCCGTGTTTGTTTTTATGTTTTTTTAAAATGTTATAGATTTGTTTTTTCAATGGTTTCAGTTGGATCATTGTTTTTGTATAATTACCATCATTTAAAAGAGACATTATTTTATTATCATACATATCACAGTCTATTATTACTGTTGCATTCCCTTTTATCTGCAGGAAAAATTTTTTATGGTATTGTCTCTTAATATTGTAATGTTTTTTGTTCAATGTTTTTTAAAATTTTTTTTAATTTTAAAATCTTTCAAAAGTTTTTATTTCCCCTAATTTAAATTCATCTTTTTCCAGGTAAATTTTTTTACATGTTTCTTCAATGCAGGGAAATAATCGTCAAGTTTTTGGGAACTGTTTTGGGTTTTAATTTTGGAAATTTTAAGCCTTTAGAAAAAAAAAGAGATTCAGTATCTGTTAATTTTTTTTTAGAAAAATTTACTAAATTTTATTAATCATTTCATTATTTCGTTAGATATTTCGGGAGTTTAATTTTTCTGCTTTAAAACCCATTAAATTTTTTTTTTGCGTATGTTTTTTTGAATTTGAAAATGTTTTAAAAATAACTATTATAAACACAATTAAAAAGGTGATTAAAATCGAAAACATCAATTTGATTTTGTAAAATAGATTTTAAATTATTAATCTCTTCTAATATATTACTAATATCTATGAAATTGTAATCTTCCACGTAACATAGCCTTTGCTTGCTCTTTTTTAAAATAGTATTTCCCTTTTTGATTATTTAGGGGAGTTTTTTAGTCTTAAACCTTTTTGGTATGATATTGTTATTTTTACATTTTGTAAAAACGTTAAACTATTTTTCAGAATGTCCAATTATTTATTTCAAATTTTAAAAATAGAACATGTATAAGGCCCATACCTGAATTGTAAATATGTTCATAGTTTTTGGCGGATCCATGTTTTAATTGTTTTATTTGGGCCTGGGCCCTTTTTACTTTTTTAATAGGACCTCTCCGGGGGGACCCGGTCTAACCCTATTGACCCCTATGAACGCCCGCAACTAAAAAAAGAAAAACCCCCCAAAAACCCAAAAAAAACAATTTGAATAAAATATATTTCATCCGGGGCTTTTGCGAGAAATTTGTCGGTTTGTTCTCTTGTCAATATTTTAGACTTTTTTGGTCAATATCCTTCACCCTTTCGTTTTAAAGAGGCAATTAGCTTGTAATATCTGCCTTAGTCCTGATTATTTATGTTCATCATCGCCTTTTACATAAAGTAATTTGACCAGAGCGTGGACGATTTCCATATTTTGGACTTTTCTTTAAAGTACGCGAAAAGCACTCTTTTACTGTCCACTAGTATTTTTCTGATCACACCATTTTAAGAAACGATTGTAAGTAAATTCGTATTGTTGCTTTGACTTACTAGGCAATAATTCAAAAGTAGCTTTATTGGCAGCTTCTTCGATTCGAGAAATTCATTTTCTTGATCACTTTTCATCAACAAAGACAAATTAACAAATGCGATTTTTTTTCACCTTAGTAACTTATTTTATAGGTAAATTATTTTATAGATTATTTTATAGATAAATTAAATAATACTTTAAATACTATTTCCTGTGTATGGAAAAACAAATTGTGCTAACTTAAATATATATGTAAGTTGTCTCCTAAAGTAATATAAAATAAAGTAAATGTGAATAAAATATTTTAATTTGAGTTTAAAAAGAACGTTTTAATTAATAAATATATTTAGGTTTTTTCAGAAACAAGGGTGGTTATATTTATAAAGAAACTAAATACTCTGAGCTATAAAGAAGATGAGCGTGATCTTGTGCTTAACGCATAAAATTATGTAGATTTTAAACCTTGATTGTATTTAGTTAAAAAAGATAAGCATACATTCCCAATACGAAAAAGGAATTTGCCAAAATATCCACTATTCGGTTGATGACTATTGCTTTTTTAGTTGTTGGTTTCCCCGAGTACTTCTCAATCCGAATATTTCTAGTGTCCGACCACCTCATATGATCTAAACGGGTCCACGCGTGGTCAGCGGCAATAAGCTTTTTGATTTCTTTCTAGTTTGTACATATCTGGTGCTTTTTAATCCATACTTTTAATAATACCTTTATTTTGCATTCGTGTTTTTTGCTTAATTCACAAAAAAATGTAACAAATGCAAATATTTTTGTTTTATAGTCTTTTGGGTTAAGTTATCGTCATAAAAGTGGCTTCGTTAGAATTAACTAGATCCAAATACGATGTCAGTAACTAGATTCAAATAGCATAATAGCGTTGTTTATTTCTTTTAATATACGCGATTTAAAATCCAGACTGTTGGTTTTATTTTATTTCTAGTTTCGCCTAGTTCTTTCATATTTTAAAAATTCATTTTTGATGTTAATAATTTCTTTTTTGTACTCAAAACCACCATACTTTATTCCGGTTTTTAAAAGAACTCTTATGAGCTGGGCCAAACTATCTTTACTTTTATAAATTAATTTTGCCCTTGAAGACAAAGACAAAGAAAATGAAGCCAATCTAATATGCAAATATTTTTCGCCAAGAAAACACCTCTGGGGAAACCTAATTAATATTGATTAGCTTTTCCAAGTTGAAAGCTCTTTTCAAAAGTGTTTTAAAGGGCAACTGTGGTCTTAATATTGCCCCTGCGAGATAATTTCCTTACATAATAACAACTTGGGAATGCTAATTGAGAGGGAGTATATTAAATTACTGTTCCTACTAGGAACTTTCGTGGGAAACACCCAAGTTGACACATTTCCTTTCCGTTTGTTTGATGTTAAAGTGCGGCAGATTATGATTATCGTAATAGTTATTTCAGCAGTTTAGGTGACTATTGTTGAAGTTTATGGGAGTTGGATATCGGCTCTTGCCTGGTTGGAAAATATTGGTTTAAGACCACTAAAAATAAAAATATGTCTTTCGAGTATTGGTTTTTTATTAAGCTTCAAGCATAATTAAATAGCAAATATTTTTTATAAGGAAAATAAGTGAGTTTTTGCGGTACATTTTTTATTACTCAAAAAAGGTTGTTGATGTGGATGCAAATGTCAAAAAAGATAAAAACGTTAAAAGGAAACAAACTGTTTAAGTCGTTTTTTCCCTCATTCTGGCAACCAAATTCAAGAACCAAAACATGCCAATACTATATTTTAGAAACGCTTTGGATATCGCGGTGATATGTATCTGGACAAAAATACCTTATACCACATGGAGTATATAAAAAAAATACATGTCGTGCCTTGTCACATATGCAGGGGGTCCTGATAAGGTCGTCCTCCGGCGATATCTCGAGAACCCTTCATTGTACAGTCTTCGGAAAAAAATATTTATGATAAAACCGGCCTTGAAAAATGCTGAAAATTATTTTTAAATTTCTAAGGGCGAAAAACTTAAAACAAAATCGAAAACACGGAATATTTAAAAAATATGCTGTATTAACTTATGTCCTTGATAGTTTTGGTTTTTTCCATTAAGTGTTTTTACCTAACACGTCAAATATAGGAAAGGGGAGGAGCAAATGTACAGGGTTATCCATTATATTTTGACACCCACCTACAGCCTTTATTAAGGCCGATAGAGAAAAACTTTAAATACAAAAGTTTTAAGGTTGAAAATGAAACACTAGTTTTTTTCATTTGGATCAAAAAAATGAACATCGCAAAACCGTCAAAAATCAACCAACTATATATTTGTTAACGGAACACCCGTTATATTGTTAGATAAAATAAAAATATTTTTTCCTGCCTTATATGTCCTAAATATATAGTTTATTGACATTTGGTTAAGCCGTTTTTGAAATATTTATGTTTTAAATTATCTGTCAGTTAGGGGACGTCGGCCACATTTCGCGGTAGATCTCAAGTATGCCGTGATGCAAAGTGTAGCGGCTTCGTTGCAATTGTTTTAACAATGGTAGTTATGACAACTATAAGCGCCATTTTTCATCCACGTACTTAAAAAATAAGTTTTTGATCTACACCATATGCTTTTATTTTTAAATGACGAGAACATGGATAAAAAATGGGACTTTAATTGTCATAACTAAAACATTGTTAAAACAATTGCAAATGCAGCCGCTACACTTTTTATCAAGGCATACTTGCCTATCTACCGTGAAATGTGGCCGACGTCCCCTAACTGACAGATAATTTAAAACATATATATTTCAAAAATGGCCTAACCAAATATCAATAAACTTTATATTTTTGAAGTCAGAAAAAAAAAAGATTTTTATTTTTTTAACAATATACAGGGTGTTCCATTAACAAATATATAGTCGGTTGATTTTTGACAGTTTTGCGATGTTCATTTTTTTGAATCGAATAAAAAAACTGGTGGTTCATTTTCAACCTTAAAACCTTTGTATTTAAAGTTTTTTCTATCGGCCATAATAAAGGATGTAGGTGGGTGCCAAAATATAATGGATAACACTGTACATTAAAAAAATCTTTTTTTCCGGCAACACCGATTTTGATAAACTGGATCTTGTTTAAAAGAGCTTTTAAAAGGGCTTAGGATAAAATATTGGTAACATTTTTTTTTTGTCAATAGAGAGTGATTTGTGTCAAAGTTATAAATTTTGACAATTTTTTCGAAAAACTTAAATAAAATAGTATTGTTATTATTATAGTAAACCCATTAAAAACAGCGCATAAAAAAGTAAAGAAACTGGAGAAAACCGCATTTCGATATTTTAATTAATTTTTGATTAATTGTTGGAATAAATTACGCAATATATAAGAACTGATCTGGAAACTCGGAAAATCGCTCAAAAATGTTACTTGGAGGTTTTCAAGGATCGAATTCAATCTGGAAAGTTAATGAAAAAGCTAAAAATTACATAGGAAATATATTATAATACGAATTATTCTTTATTGATATTGAATTATCCATCATAAAGTTTAATTTTTAACTGAATTACTAAATATCTTCTTTACACTCTTCTTCTTCTCTTTCCCTCCTTTTTTTCCCGTCACTATCCTCGGCCTAGTTGGAAGTACCTTTCTGGTTTAAGCGATTCCCATCGCAATGTTTGCGTGTAAGTGAGCACTTTAACCCACTTCGTCGGCACCCGCACCTTGTGTCACAGTCGGTTTCGCAGGAACAAGAGATACTGTTTAAATTTTTGTCGGGACCGGCTCCTTGGGTCATGGAAGATGTTAACTATCTAAGTTAAAAATTAAACTTAATGATGAATTATTCAATATTAATTAAAAGTACAATTTATTATTTAAAAAAAGTATTATTTTCATAATTTGTGATTTTTTACTTTCTTCATTAGATTTTCCCGCAGAGTCACCTCCAAGCGCCCCCGGGTAATTTTAATGCCAGAATTGAATTTGGCATCCCCAAAATCTCCCGAGTAACGATTTTCGACTGATTTTCATGGTGCAATTTCCCCCAATCACCCCCGGCACCCCCGCAGAGCGACCCTTAAGCGCCCCCGGGTAATTCTAATGCCAAAATTGAATTCGGTATCCCCGAAAACCCATATGAAACGATTTTTGGCTAATTTTCATGGACGCTGCAATTTCCCCCAATCACTCCCTGGTCACCCTCGCAGAGCCACCCCCGAGCAATTATATTGCCAAAATTAAATTCTTCATTCCCAAAAACCCCCGAGTGACGATTTTCAAGCGATTTTTTCGAGTTTTCAGTCGTTCTTATAATATTGCAAGCAATTATGCAATTTCAAAATGCATATTTGGCACCATAATGCAGTTTTGGAAAATGGCATAACCACACCATATGGATCTTTTTTCCTGGGAGCTTGCAATGCAGAAAACCGCATATTGATATCTGCTGGGCTTAAAAAATTCCGATTTATTTTCTTACTTCCCTGGACTATCTTATCGCCATTAAACTTAATTTTTTGAGTCAACAATTTTAGTTTGAAACCATTTTTAAGTGAATTATTAACAAAAATGTTTTATAATGGTCGGTACATTAAGGAGTATAACGATATTTAAGTATTTGATGAATTTACCTAAACATCTGCCAAACCTATCATATTTTTCAAATATTAGAGAGCCTGTATTCTCGGACCGATAAATCATCATAATGTATGAAAATTGTAAACTTTGCCTCAATTCTTTTTTCAAAAATGTACTCTTATCCTAGAAAAGCACATTTTTATCGCCGTTAAACTTAATTTTTTAGGTCAACAATTTTAGTTTAAAACCAAATTTTTAAAAAGATTTAAAAGAAAAATGTTTTCTAGTGGTCGGCATATTAAAGGGCATAACGAATACTTAATTAATAAGATTAAAGAGTTAATTACTTCTGGTATAAAATCTTAAATATAAATCTAACACAAAGTTTCCCAAATAGATTATTACCACTGCATAATTTAGCTCAAGAAACTTTCTCAATAAAATATTCATGTGCTTTATTTCAGCAACATCGATATTCATTTTATAAAAATTCGCATTTCTCGAACATGCCGAATAAATATTCAGACCAATCCCTCAAAAGTTTATTTCTAGTTTTTCAATTTTCACTTATATTTTTACTTAACCTTTCGTGTATAGCTTTTGAAATTTAAATTTTTATTTAAAAATTTCCAAGACTTGTTCAAATGCTCGGAATTCTTATTAATTCCCTGGAGTACAGATGTGGATAAATTGCACTTTATACTGTAACAAAGAACTTTCCAGTATAATAATATTGGTAAAATATATGGCAATAATGCTTTGTTGCTTTAAAAAAATCTGAACACTGCAGCGGTAACAATATATTTCCTTCTCCGCATATAACCTATACATATTTATAAAGAATATTCTTTCTTTTATCTGGAAAGAGTTTGTGAAGGCTTTAAGCCTTAGTACCAAAATACAATGGATGTATGAAGTAAGCTGCACTTTAGTCTGGATATTTGAATTATTTTTATTATAAATACTTGCCAAAGATTGACATTATATCTTAAAATTAAACTTTGTAAGCAATACTAGATGTGAGGAGGTCAATAAATACTAACTTGTGGTCCTCTTTTACAAAAAAGCTTAAAAAAACAAAAATAAACAATAATTTATAATTTGCACACAGATTGATAGTACCCATATTCTTGGCTTATTAGCAGGCAATAAAAAATTTCGTAATATCTTTAAAACACAAAACGCAATTAGATCTTAAGTAACAAAAATGAAACCATAATATATGAACGAAAATACAAAAATTATTATTTTTAAGATTCCTTGTAAATGTAATAAATTTGATATGGGTAAAACTTCCAGATCATTAGCCAAACACGTAAAAGAACTATGAACATATAATCTGTCATCACTTATTTGATAATAGTCACAAAACAAAGTGAAATGTTTCTGGTAATTTAGCAAAGGAAACTTGTACGAAGAAACTTAGAATTCCTAATTTGAGTCATACACTTCTGCATTTTCTCTGATACTAAATCATAAATAAAACTTATATTTTTAATAAATAATAGTTTTAAGAGATTTTTAAATTTGTTATAAATATTATTTTATATGCATAAGACGAACATTTTTATTATAAAATCCTAAGGTATGCGTGTGGCTACACATGCCAGTTATCATTTAAATATAAACAGTATTACAAATATCTACAGCCTTCTTCTTTATCTCCTTTACCTAATTTTATTCCATATTTATTGGTACATTTAGTTTAGTTTTGTTTAAAAATCCTTTCATTCAAAAAAAAAATGTATTTTTAGGTTTAGGTTTAAAATAATGACCATATGACTTTATTTAGTCAAATTATTTTTTTAAATTGGGTTAAAATACGTAAGTCATATTTCCGACGACTATTTACCATAGTAATCGCTTTTTTATTCTCAAATTGATGTTTTTGACCTAATCCATAATATGTAACATATTAGGGTGTTTTGTAAAATCCTGGCAAAGTAGGGTGCTACAACCTTATTTTCTTGTCGCTTTACAGAAGTCGCTTTAACACGTTGAGTGCCACGATGAAATCACGTTAACGGCTCTGAGAACCCGGCTCCAACTTTTGGGTTATATACATTTTTTTCAGCGTTAAATGCATTTGTTTGGCCTTGTTAACATACTCTGACAATTTTCAAGGTCACCAGTGGCTGTCCAGTAAACTGGACATTGGACTATATAGATGATTTTACCCTAAATGTCCCGATGTCCAGTTAACTGGACATGTAAATATTTATTTAAAAACTACAAATAAGAATAATTTGTTCATTTGCTTTATTCAAAATAAAAAAAATAAAAACATGTTTAGTAAAATACAGTAAATTAATAGTTCAATTCCAATTTTTGAAACAGGGATATACACATAGATCTGGTTTATCTGGACAAACTGGACAGAAATATCTAGTTTTCTTTTGAACTTTTGTTGCCGTACACTGACGGCATCTCTTCATTGTGCTTTTTTCTTTTTCTGTAGGAGCATTTGGCTGTAGAAAGTGGAATTTATCTGTAGTTTCCACTTGCAAAATATATGACTGATCCAGGAGTTTCATAATAACCTTTTCTCGAAAGTCTAAGAGTCTCATATTTTTGTTTTGGGAAGATTATATATATAATATATATATATATATATATATATATATATATATATATATATATATATATATATATATATATATATATATATATATTATATATATATATACAGTAAGGCGCCGAGCACTGCGAACATAGGACGATCCTGGACGATTTTGGATGTACCTAAAAACGCCGCACGCATTGCCTATCGATCAATATCTTCCAGCAAACATTTTATTGAACGCGCGTCGGCCGGCCAATTCAATACGTTTATTTCTGAAATAATTCTTTACTATCGAACGCTCGACAGCTATAGTTGTACTGTGTTAATTATTTGCGACAAAAAGTTTTTTTTTAATAAAATAATAATTATTAATAATGGATGTTTACGAACTGGAAGAAAAACTTAAAATAATTGAACGGTATCACCGTGGAAATCCTGTTAGGGGAATTAGGGAATTATTTATTAATTTATTTCCAACCAGGCCAACTCCCACGATTTCCACTATTCACCGAGTCATTAAAAACTTTCTGACATTTGGTTGTTTAACTCCGAGAAAACATAAACATGATAGTGCCCCAGCAGAAAACAACGAAAGGGAAATGAAGGAAATTATACTAGTGGCAAGTGTTATTCAAAATCCTACAATTTCCATTGCAGAACAGGTTGATTTGAGCAGAAGATTAGTGGGAAGAGTGCTGAAAAAATGGATACCGATCCTACAAAGTAAGAAAAACCCATGAAATTTTCCCTGATGATCATTTTAGTAATGGAAATGGAAAATAACAATAAAAATTTCATAAGAAACATTGTTTTTACTGACGAATCGACATTTCCACTTCATGGTTTCACCCAACGATTTTATTCTCTGGGGTCACGTAAAATCACAAATTTATGGTTTCCAGGAGAATAGGGCTAATAATCCACAAGAATTGCAATTACAAATTGAGAATTCTTTTAGGATTATTACCCTTAACATTCTAGCAAATGTCAGAAGGCGTTTTTATGACAATCTTGATTATTGTTTGGCTCAAGAAGGTGGTTTATTTGAGCATCTTCGATAACTTAAAAAAGTTTTTCTTTTTTTATCTTATGAATGCACATTAATTTATTTTTTTAAATATCTTCTACGTTCCATTATTTATTTGAGAAAATTCTTTTATTTTATTAGGAAAAACTGTTTGGTTCTTAAGACCGTAGCAAACGTTTCGGTCTCGTAAGCAACTAATTTTAAATTTATGGCTGATAAAAAATCCGATCGAAGTCGGTTGACGCTAGCTAGCTCCTGCTACTTGCTTGTAAACACTGCATCCTCTTACTGAAAATAAAAACGTAGTACCTACACAACTAAACTTGGCAGATAATTCTTCCGAATTTATCACCGCACTCCCCACCAGTCCCAACAAAGAAATGAGCCACGTGAGGAAACGAGACGGAAATTGAAATGCAAGCTACAAAATTATTATTGGTATTTTATAATTGGGCACATCCAAAATCGTCCAGGAGCCTCCTATGTTCGCAGTACGGTGCGCTTTACTGATATATATATATATATATATATATATATATATATATATATATATATATATATATATATATATATATATATATATATATATATATATATATATATATATATATATATATATATATATATATATATATTTATTTATATATATATATATATATATATATATATATATATATATATATATATATATATATATATATATATATATTTATATAACAAGCATACCACATACACAAATCAATTAAATGAAAAAATATTTTACGAGGAGTAGAGTAGTATGCCATCATTTGGTCTGATCGGTCAATTCCCGACATATGCTTGTTGTAGTCGATAATGCAAGCAGGTTTTATTTTCTTATTATTAGCTCTCTTGCCTTGAATTTCAACCATCGAATGTTTGTAGACAGTAATATTCATCCTAACATACCTTTTGTCTTTCCAGTTTGTAAGTAAAACCGGCCCCTTTCTCTTCCAAACCGCTTTACCCTTTTTCAGTTTTGCTTTCATAGTTTCCTTATGGTTTTCCTTTTTATTTTCACGAAGAGTTCCTACTAAACCTGTTTTTTTTTTGTATGTAAAAATTCAGCCAACGAAACACTGGTGTAAAAATTATCAAGGTATATTGTGTGACCTTTTTCTAAGTAATCTTTTACTAATTCCTTTACCACACTTTCAGCATGTGTACAATCTTGTGAAACTAATGTTCCCTTTCCGGTGTAAACAATAATGTTAAGAACGAACCCATCATCTGTAGTAAGTTCATACAACTTTATCCCATATTTATCTTATTCGATATATATTGTCGAAATGACAATCTGCCCTTCCAGCCAATCATGACTGGAAGGGCAGCGGCCTTACCTTGGAGTTGCATCATTATCATTTATAGACATCTTGAAAACACCCAATAAACTTCCAAAAGTTTATAATCCAAACACCATAACACCAAAACCAAATGTACACACGTGCTTTGATGTAACGCTGCCCATTACCTAACGATAAGCGCCATTATATCGAGGAAAATTATTCGCCACTGGTACTGCTTGTTTCCACATCGTGCTCGATATTACGACTAAAATCGTACCACTTTTGTTATACTCTTTAACTATATCCCGCACTAGATAGAACCAACCCATTCCCGTAGCCCGAAAATAAATAAATATTTATTAAATCGCTATTTAAAACCGTCCAGTTAACTGGACGCGGGCTATATGTAAAGAACTGGTATGTCCAGTATACTGGACGGTGGCACTCAACGTGTTAACTTAAATTCTATATTATTTTAGGGGGGCAGCACCACCTTAAGCAATGGGAACGGGAATTTGATGCCAAAACAATCATTTTTTTAACGTATAACAGATTTTTACAAAATAATTACAGATGCTATTTGTTATAAATAAAAGACCTTATCTTCACTAAACAGGGTTAATTTATTATGGGACGCGACGCGTTTCAATTACACAGCCGTTACCGAGGGTCAGTTTTATATCTGAAAAAATGTAAATGTATAAAACTCATGAATAAATGGAAAAATAAAAACTAAACTTACATCACTTTGGCACATGGTAAACTGCATCAAAATACAAAAAACATACATTTTACAAAGGTTCACAACACTAATTAAAAATTAACAATAACCAAAACAGTAAATTATAAACATTCAGGTCCCAGTCAGTCAACTTCTACATTTCCTTAAAATGGACAAATAAAATATTTTATAAAAATAAGTAGTGTGGTTTGATAGATTAATACATTTTTTATATACTAAATTCTTTAATAAGAATTTCATACTATAAGAAATTACTTAAACAACCTAACTACATTTGTTGCCTCTAGGTATTGTCTTCCTGGGTTTATTTAGGCTAGGAACGTCTCTTGATATTGCTAACTTTGCTATTTCTATGTTTTCTAGAGCATCTAATTTGTTGCTATTTAAAATATTATGTAGCATTTTAAAGTTACCTTTAATATTAAAATTATTATTTGATTCTTTTAAATGAACTCCAAAGGCTGATCTGTTATCGTTAGGAGATTTCTGTGAATTTAGATGTTCTTGTATTCTTGTTTTAAAATTTCTCTTTGTGTTTCCCACATATTGACGAACTCAAAAAATTACAGATGCGCAAGATACTTTGGCAAATTAAATGTGCAATTTTAAAATCTGCATATTTTAGCAAGCTGTGAGGCTCATTTTTAATTACCTTTTAAATAGGAGCAAAATTTCAAAATATTTCGTAGCCCCTAAAGATTCTTAAACTTTGAAATATGGTTGCAAGGCGTTTGCCGTAAAATAACAAGGAAGTCGCCTGAATTTGCTTCGTGAAACATCTAGGTGTACATAAATTTCTAGTGCAGCACAGCCTAGCACAGCATCGCTTTCGATGGATGGTTATTTAAAGGTTTTCAGTAGATGTATATTTATTTGTCCACGTAAGTAGGTACTGAAAATTCGAAATACAAAGAAATTGAAAAAAAAAACAGTAAATTCTTTTGCTACTTAGAAGAAAAATTTAATTAAAAGTATGACGGGTTGGTAATGTATGTTTATATTTAGTCATATCAAAAATACAACAACGGTATTTTAAGAAGGTTTCCTAGTTTGACGGTCTGATTTTTATGCATTTTTTGAGGACTAATGAAAAGATAGAACTTTTGAGTTTTAATTATTTATTTATAGGTATTTCGAGAGTACACATATAAATTTTTAGCTAAAAATATTCATTAAAGTCAAAGTTATAGCGCTCTGAAGACACTGCCTCGAAAAAATGGACCCTTACTCCCTAAACGAAATTAGCTGATTGGCTTATCTAAAACTAAAAACTCCGCGGCGTTAAATCTTTAAGCTTAAATACATGAAATGACTATTATGAAAGGAAAATTTGGAAAATTCTATTTTTGACAGACTTCGGAACAAAAATTTTGAATTTAATGTATTGTTTGTTAACTTAAAAAAAATGGAAATATTTTAAATATTTGGGTGATAATAGTTCATTCCGTGCATCCATATGTGCTAAGAAAACTCTATAAATTTGAAGTGTAGCTGTTCTCGAGATATGATGAAGGAAAGTTTGAAAAACATAGTTTTGAGAAAAACGCGTTTAACGTTTTAGGTACAGATATATTATTAAAATCCTTACTTACTAATCTGCATACCAAGACTAAAATAAATTTCACAACGTAAATCACTACACCAATTTTTTCCTAAACTTGTTTAAACTTGTCTGTACTTGTCTAGAGATACATTTATATAAAAGGGTCTCAGGTTTATATATAATGGCTTTGAATTTTAAAAAATCACTTTACCACCATATTCTAGACATATTAGGGAAACAATTTACGCAAAAAAAATTAAAAACAAACAAGTTTTTAATAAATTATGATTTAACAACTCCTGATTTTCTGTGTGTTTGCCAACAAAACACTTTTTTAACCTCTATAAATAAAACAATGTATGTAATATATTTTTTAAATCCATTTAAAAGCGCACACCATAAATAAATACCTATGCAGCAAATAAACTCTTTATTATTCTATATCAAAATAAACAATTAAGTTATTAATTTGGTTTTTGTTATACCTCAAACTACATAAATTACTTAGCATGCAGTGGCGGCTCGAGGATTTTCAGAATAGTTTATTTAAAAAGTGGAATATGGGACCCATACCAAATATATACCAGATGCTATTGGTCTTAAAAAAAACACTTTAAAAAAATGTTTTTTTGATATATCCTCAAGGAAAAATCGGATTTTAAAAGCAAATCCTCTACTTGTATTTTTTTCGTAAATTTAATCCAACAACCAATAATGTAACTCTCCCCGTTGCTACCTGATTCTCTCAGTGACCTCGAGTCGATCGGTACCCTGAAATGTACCCTGAATTCGTCAGTGCAGTAGAAGCCGTACAAGCCATAGATAAAAAACAATAAATAAGAAAGTCGAAGCGATACCTAGGTGTTTATAATCTTTTAACGTACTCGAGATAGTGCGAGTAAAAAAAGAAGGCTCCGCCTACAGGGCTATGAATATTTTGATTGGCTGCATTTTATTGCTTCTTTCTGTCTGTATCAAAAAGATAATAATGTATAATTATGAATATATATTATTTAAGGTAATTGGTCATAATTTTTAATTTTACTGCAGTAGGTGGTTGTGGGTGGTAAAAATGTGTGATGGAATACTGAAATACTATTTTGGTGTATTCCTGTTAGAGAATCAAAGGTGTAAAAGTATCTTTAATTCTATGACATTGTCAGGTTTGTAGCGATTTTATGTATAAGATGGCGACACAAAGTTAATTTTTTATTATAAAACACCCTATATTTAATTCATTTGTTATTAGCTTTTTAAAGACAAATTCAACAATATATATTACCAAGAGTCTGTGATGAACCATTTGGAACTTATTATCTTCATATGTAATACGCTATGACTACGACGCTGATCGATATGTATATAATATATATATATATATATATATATATATATATATATATATATATATATATATATATATATATATATATATATATATATATATATATATTATAAATAATATATATATATATATGATCAAGATATATTAATATAATATGTAATATATATCTTTAAAATTTAAGTCAAAGGATATACAATATAGGTGTTTTATAATTACAAAAATTAACTTTGTGTCGCCATCTTATACATAAAATCGCTACAAACCTGACAATGTTATAGAATTAAAGATACTTTTACAAAAAACAAGTTTAATACTAAACATTTTCTCGTTTAACCTCTAGTTTCCCAAAATAAGGTAAAGGCCCTTTATAAACAGGCCACCCTGTACTTACACCATAAATACTTATTAGGTACGTTAAATATAACTTTTAATATATATTATAGCATTTTATTTATTTTTTATATATTTCAGTTTTGTTTTATTAAAAAATACCATAGTATGAAACAAAATTGGAATTTATATAATTTTTCAAAGTTTTTATGCGTCTCGCCTTTTACGATGGCAATTTTTTTACTTACATCAAAAGGATCCAATGTGTAAAACCTGAAGCCTTTATAAACCGATGCTTATTTAAGAAAGGCACATTTTTGTTGGAAGTTTTCAAAATCCAATAAAAAGTTTACAGATAACTTTCAGACATATAAAGGTTACATTTGGGTATGTGTCCTTTTTTTAAAAAATAATAAAATATAAAATAACAAACTATAAAAAACTTTTTTTTCTTTTTACGAATACAAGCATAATAATTTATTGTATGTGGTTTTTGTAAAATATAAAGGCCTTTTTAACAGGGGTATATTAGCTTTACCTGTATGTAACGGAATTCTTTAATAGTCCAGAAAATGAAGCAGAAAAAAGTGCAAAACCTGGCAATTTTTTCAAAATGCATAGATTTTCATGAAAATTTGGGATTAAGCTTAAATTATCCTTCTCTAAAACCTATAAAAATATGCATATACATACATATACATATACATACAAATATACAGCTTAGGATAAGTAAAATTTAAGTCAAATAAGTTATAAAAGTAGTATTTTGTTTCTTTAAAACCTTATTTTATATATTTAAACCCTTGATAATCAACTCGTATCATGATTTATTAAAATAATGTTTACCCTAGAAAAATTTACATATTGTCACAGAGTTGTAATTAAAAAATGCGACCGCTCAAAAGTATAACTTATTTAGTTTTGTCATTTTTTAATTCTCAAAAACCCACTCCTTACAATATTACAATGCAAAAAATAGTACAAAACCGCGGATGTTTTAAAAAAAGCATCGTATCGTTTTTAGAATGCACCAAAAAATTGGTTTCTTAAGCATACCCCCTTCAGTTTTTTTTGATAAAAAGTTCTTTTAAAAACCATTTTGTTGGTTTTTTTAAGAGCTATAAGGTTCCATATATTAAAACTGTTTAAAACCCTTACTTTTTTTAAGAAGTGAGTTTAAAGGACTAAAGAAGGTTGCTCGTTTATACACACACACGTTTTAGACGTTTATATCTCACCTAATTTCCACCACACAGTTAACTAAAAAAAAGCAAAATATTTGTAATTTAAAAAGCCACAATTTATTACCTCAGAAATTTTTAAGTATTTCCCTTAGTTTTCGAGTTATTTTCAAGAAAAGTCATTTTATATCAAAATTCTAAAATTTGATTTTTACTTGCTGCTCCATTCTTTTCAAAATTAAGCAATTTAAATCGGTTAAAAGTTTATAGTGTAATAGGGTGATAATTAGGGATTATTTTCGAAGATTTTGGCACCAAATTTTGTCTACTTTTTTAATCAACTATTCAACTTTCACGTCATCCTTTTTTTTTTAAGTCTTTCCAACTGCTTCAAAAAAGTTATTGTTATTTTTCTCGAACAATACGTAGATTTTGCGTTATTTGCCTTTAAAAATCTAAAATTTTGTGTTTGATAAATAACAGCTAACCTTTAACAAACCACAACTTAGACTACTATTTTCTGGGTTGTTAGGCCGTCGTCAGTAAGTTGGTCTTCTTGACGTTTCGCCAGTACGAGTGGTTGGCATCTTCAGAAGGTAAGCTTCTCGGTTGATGACTTGCGTACTACTACAGTAGTACGTTAAAGTTGCCTATATTTTTCCATATTTTTAATGCCTTATTTTTTACTGACAATTTTAAAATATAATATGGAAAAAAACAATTTGTATATAAAACATTTTTTTCTATCTTTAAAAATAAAGGCTTCAAATACTACGTAAATATAATCAAAGACCCTGTATACCGCTTTTTTTAAATATTATGAAAAAACGACACAAGCTTAAATCAACTATCATTTAAAAATATTTTAAACCGGCCTTGTAGATTTCATTATATTATGGTCGAGATATCACTATCACCGTAGCCTTTACTTAAATTTGAAGAGATGAAAAATCGCGTGTTTAAGAAAAAAACTCTTTAAAAAAAACTTTTTTTTTAAAGGATCAAAAAGTTAATGGTTTTATTAAACAGTTTTGTAACGCGTTACCCTGCTAGTTATTGATTGTCTTATTTAACTATTATTAAATTAATTATACTTAAAATTGCAGCTTTCTGCCTCTTAGGTTAACCAAGGTGGCTGCCAGCTCTTTGGCTAGTTACTTAATCATGCTGTAGGTATCATCAAACAACTATTCTAATGGGACACATAAAAGCTGGAATTTCCATTTTAAATAGACCTTTTTTGAGTCTAAAACCACCAAGTAAACTGGACGAAGGAATCTTATAACACATTCGAAATATTACCAATATTTAATTTACTAAAAATTGCACTAATATTTTATTATAGCACTTAAAAATAATATGTTTTATCGGATCAAAATATAAATTCCCAGTAACAATGCTCTAATATTTATTTTGAAGCGAATAAAAAGAAAAACGTGACCCCTCGTCGCAGGAAACTGACCCAAATAGCTGGAGTGATAGATTGTTGACGCAACCAACACAATAGCTGATGAACCTTTTTCGTTTTGTGGTCTGATTTGTAAAGAGTGTTTCAAAAAATGAAGCCATTAATCTAAAAAATAAGACAAATAGAAAGTACTAAAAGCTAAGACCGCACATTTCGTTGTTCTGTTTTAAAAATGGCTAAAACTCTGCTGCTACTAATAACTTAAACTTTGTAATTTAGATTTTTCTTTTTCTTTGCTTTTTATCTATAAAATAGCTATAATTTTTTTTTAAGTTATATCCAGTCACGTTATAAAAAAAATATCCCATTAGGCATAACTTGCCCAGCAGAAGTTGGTAACATTGGTTGGTTAGGTTCATATGAAAAAGTTACATATGTTACTCAAAAATTAAAAAAAAATGCTTTAAATTAGCAAAAAATTTAGTTAACTGCCTTTTGAAATCAAAATGTCTTACGGAGTCTATTTAACGCAAATTTATTTACGTTACGATACGATTGAAAAAGAGTTTTATCACTATAAAGTTAGAAAAGTTAAAATTAAATTTAGAAGTCATTTACCATTTTAAGGACATCCGGTATTAATTCTTGACTTACTATCTCATTAATAAGGTTGAATTTAACCTTAATTTTCTTCTATTTTCTGGAAAAACTGCCATTCACTAACTACTTTCCTCACTTTAACTTTAAGGCCAGTCCTGTCCTTTTCTTTTAATCACTTTACCTTACTTTTGAATCTTACGTACATGTAAAATTAAATTCGACAGACAAATACTTAAACAACTTATAACTTTATTTTGTTACAGAAAAAAGAAGGCATTAATTCATACTACCATGAGAACCTAAAATTCTCATCGAGGAATTTAATAGAATAACAAATACAGAAATACAACAACTTTTAGACCTTTTTTACAGACAAAACTCATAGTCTTACTGGAATTTAATCTTCTGGCGCACGCTGGTCGAGCTCTTTCGACGCTCCTACTCCTCTCTGTGACCCCCACTGGCCCTAGCTCTGGTTGGATGTGTCTACCTACTACGTAATCACAAGCTCACGAAGCATGTCGATGTATATGCGTTGCATAGCGACGGACGTTGGTTTTTCATCGGTAAAGGAATTTTTAAAAATGATTTAAATATATAAAGGCGGTGTTGTCACGACTTGAAAAAAATTTAAAGTTTAAATTTAAATTCTTATTATTTTATAAAAAGTTAGAAGGAATGTTTACGCACTTGTGCCTATAGAAAAAAATAGCTTCCAGGTTGCAAAATATGTTTCTGCAACAAAAGTTTTTTGATTTTTTAAGTTTTTTTGTGGCTTTTTCTTTTATTTGTCTCAAGCTTGATCTGCTAGTTCGGAGAAATCAATAGGACTGAGCAAGCTCAGTCTCTTTACCGCGGGACCAGGACCGAAGTGGTCCCATTGAAAAGTGTCTTTTAGGTTGTACCAAACGATAACCTTTCAATTAATGATTCCGCCAAAATAGTAGAGAATCTACAATACACAATCTAGTTAAACCTATAGATTAACCCAACCCAACCAACAATTAATGTTTGTCCTATTTTGTGTAATAAATGTAATATTGTAAAAACTTTAAATTGTAATTATTTTAACATAATACATTTTTCTTTTAGAAACGTGTAATAGCTCCTGGAATTTAAAAAATTTCTTATATTTCTTATAATCTTAATAAAATTATTGATAAAACAATCTTATGTTAACAGGATCGCATGTTTACATTTGAAAATGCTCTAAATGTTTTTTAAAACTACAGTCTCAGGTTATTTTCCTTTATTTTCTTTTATAGATTAGCATATTAGCAAACTTTTAACATTTATGTTTAACATTTGTAAAATTTTATACCTATAATTGGAATAGTTTGTAAACTTTAATAAAAAAAAAATAAAAGAAATACAGCTGGCAGAAGAAAACAATATTTGCCTTAAATAAAAACAAACTACTTATTGTTAAAGTATTTTGACAGGTGGGGTAATGCAAGAATTTAAAAAAATTACTTGTAGCTTACAGGGAGTTACATGAATAGGTTTAAAATTAAAATTAAAATTGGGCATATAGATATTTTTCTTTTGCTATATTCTAAAAATGAAGACGAGATTTGAGCGTCATTGGTAACATGGCATTTTTTCATTGTAATAATGTGTGTTTCATGCTTATAAGTACAATCCCGCGCGAGCAGACATTTTAGTGGATCCAGGGCATAGCTGTCGGTAATTGAATTAAAATAATTAAAAAATCGTATTCAATTACTTCTCAGTAATTGGATAACTTTAATTCAATTACTTTTCGAAAAAGGTATTTGGATTATCAATTAATAGAATAATGTAATCGTAATTGGTATTGATTTTCACGAATCCCAAGTAATTTAATTACTTAGTACGTAATTCGATAACTTATAAAGTAATTGAATTGCTTAAAAATAAATTTAATTAACTTATAAATAATTAAATTATTACAAAAAAATCAATTACTTTTTTGTAAAAAAAACTGCCGGAATTTTGGCCAGCCAGAAAAAGCATCTTAAAACACGGCGGGCCGATTTTAATCCGGCGAACGCCGCCTCCGCACCGATTTAGTTTATTTGATTGATGCCTACCTCCACCATTTTGATACTTTTTTACGAAAAAATCTGTTGATGTTTGGTAAAAAGAAATTTTTATTTTAGAGGCATTTAATATTGAACTTGCCGAGAAAGCAGTTTCAATAGTGTGACGTGCGTGTATTATGCATATTAGTATAAATATATAAAGATAATATAAAAAAAAATAAAAATAATATATAAATATATTTTATAACTTTAGTATATCGTATTTAATATATGTGGTAATTTAAATAAAGTAATTGCTAAAATATTCAATTACTCTTAGTTTACATTGGTAATTGAATAACTTTTAACAAACATGCTAGTAATTGGTATTCGTAATTTACTACTACTTAGGAGAGTAATTGGTTATTGTAATTAAATTACTTTTTAAAAGTAATTGCGTCAGCTCTGATTCAGGGTGTAGCTATAAGGAGTAAAAGTGACCAATTTTTTTAGGTAAGGACCGCAATCATTGATATGCTTGAAAATGTATTAGGTCAGTAGATATTGACATAACTAAACAAAATCTCAATGGGCGGACACGTGATTGGATACAAAAGGAGCGTAAAGATAGTGAAAATTTGGAAGAAAGACCATCAGGTCAGCCATATGTCTTCTTTTTTTAATCTCAAAAGTAGTCCAAATTCAAATGGACGGACAGGCAGATGGGTAAATAAACGTGCTCAATTTATAATTTACATATCTTATTTCTTGTATTTTTAAATGTCAATTTAAAGTTAACTCTGTCGTAAAGAAAAATCTGTGACTACTCTCTTAATTTACGAGAACACAACATTGGACCAAACATCTAATTTGTCAACCTTTCTTAAAATAAAACCCCGGAAAACAAAACGAGCACAAACAAATCACTAAATCCAAAGCTCTCCGACAAAAGCAATACCAAAGAAACAAGCAAAAACTTTTATTATTCCCTTGTCTTTTGTCCTTTCAGCTACAGTAATAAACATGGTAATTTAAAGATCTTATTCCTTATTTTAAATGTAATTTAAGAACCCCCATTAGATAGTTCACTTTTTATAAAAGATAATATTAGAACATATTACTATATGCAGTTATCTGAACTAATTTGGTGATTTATGTTAAAATGGATAGATGTCCATAGTGCGTAAGAGAACTGCAGAAAACATTTTCCTGTTTTAAAGACATTTCTATAAAATAAATTAGACTTTATATTAAGCAAGAACAAGCACTAATCCTATGCGTCACTTACATTTTACGAGTAGCTGCTACAGCATCATATGGTAAAATGTTTTATTTATAAAAATATTTTGCAATAAAGCATTTTACAAATTTGAAGATTTTTATTAGAAAAACAAAAGAAAATAGATAAACTCTCCTCTGATGACTTTAATATTTACTGTTATTTATTAATAGCAATATGTTTTTGAAAATTTTGCAACATGAAATATACGTATTGTTGTTTAAGCAATAATGCGGCTGAAATATAGCTTATAATGTATGTGTCTACTTGTACGAATAGAAGATCGTTTTCTAAATTAGAAAGATTAGAAACCTTGACCCAGCGTCGGCTAAACGGTAACTCGATTATGCGTATCAAAACAAAAAAAAAAAAAAAATAGGAGACGAACTAAATCAGAAAAAAATGGTCGATATGTTTATTAAGAGATCACCTCTAAAAAGAAACACCCTAATTAAAAAAAATATATGGAAAATGACATAAACGCTATTAATTTACCTACATGTTGCTTATTATTTTTTAAATATTTTAAAATTAAAAAATGTATAAAAAGTTTTTTTTTATTTTTTAACTGAACAGATTTAAATGTTTATTCATTTTGGGTGATACACGGTTGGCAAACCAATTTCTTGCATACTGAAATTTTTAGTGCAATAAAAGGAGATGTTAATTTAATAGGCAAATACTTAAGTGAAATAAAGATAGACAGAAAACATGCTGTGGCCGATTCTCCTTTTACCGGCCCAACAAGAAGAGGGGAATACCGCGGGCAAGGCATTTCGTCGATTCGGCGGACGGCAATCGGCACTTGGCAGTATCAGCCGGACCTCGAATCTTAAAGAAGTGATTGTCAATCACATTTTTTTTTACAATATTTTTGTTTTTGTGCGGTCATGTTAATCACTGTTGTATTTAATACAACAGTAATTTATAGGGTGCTTAAGCCTAAAAATAAAATAAAAACTGTAAGAAAAAAATAATTCCATAATCAATTTTAAAAATTAATAACATTCATAAAAATCCTAAAATAAAAAAAACTCAAAAGCGTTCTCATTCTAATAAATGCCAGAAGTCATTGCCCTGCTGAGCTTCGCAACACTCGAGCCGATTACAAAACTCCATCCTAACATTTGAAAATACCTCCGGTAGGTGGTAGAGGAGCTTTCCTCGCCTGAGGCGGTACCACCCCACTTGCCCTTTAAAGGACTCGTGAAGTCTCAGGACGTTTCGAGTTCTGGGCGGTGAGTCAGTTTTCCTTCTTCCTCTTCCTTCTTCTCTTTTAGTTTTCCTTCTTCCTCTTCTTTCTTTTTCTTTTTCTTTCTCATTTTTTTCCACTCTACTAAAATTTGGAATAATGATGATGGCACACCCGAACGTAAAGTTATCCGGAGGTAAAATACCCCTCCATTCGGTTCTCCGGGCGAGGGGTACATTTGGGGGGCCACCATCGAAAAGTCTAATATCCTTCACGAATATATGTGGGCTTAACTCCAACGTAAACTCTGTTCACCATTATCTTCAATCCTCCAAACCCCACATACTATTTCTCACCGAAACCCAAGTAAGTCCCAAAACAGCAACCAACCACCTCCTTTTCCCACGTTATGAACTCATTTCATCTTTTCGACCCCATGGCGGCGTTTGTGCTTACGTTCGCAACGACCTGGCTTGTGCTAGGGTTTCTAACCTCGAATCGGGTAGGCCTGATATTCTTTGGCTTAAACTTTCTTTCAGATCTTCTACCAAATTTATCTGCTGTATATACCGGTCCCCGTCTGACAACTCCTACAACGAGCTCTTTGATTTCCTTTCAATAAAGATCGACAACATTATTTCCCAGTTTCCAGTGGCCGAAGTAATCGTTCTCGGGGATTTTAATGTTCATAATAAGGATTGGCTAGGATCCACAAAAACTGATACACAAGGCAGAGCAGCAGAAAATTTCGCAATCAGCAACTCGCTCACCAATCTAATTATGGAACCTACCTACTTTCCTAGGGTTCCCACCCATAATTCTAACCCCCTAGATCTCTTTCTTACTTCCACCCCCGAACTCAATCAAGCATCAGTAACTGCTCCCCTTGGTCGCTCTGACCATGGTTTGGTCACCGTATCTTACTCCACTCATTTTGAAAGCATGCCGCCACGAACCGTCTGGCACTACAATTCGGCCGACTGGGATGGTCTGAGGGATTTCTTTGCCAGCTACCCTTGGGATCCTACCTGCTTTTCTACTTTCGATCCTTCTGAAATTTGTAAACAAATTACCGAAACAATTCAACTAGGCATTGAGACCTATATTCCCACACTAAAGAACCCCATAACTTCAAATCACAAACCGTGGTTTTCTAAATCCTGTGACAAAGCCAGACTTTTAAAAATTCAAGCCCACAAAAAGTTTCTTCAAAACCCCAGTCCGGAAATCGACAGGCTAGCATCGAAGCGAGAAATCAGTATAATCAGACCATCTCAGAAGCAAAGACCATTTTAACAATCGAATAAAAGATAAAGTTCTCTCTTGCTCAAATGGCAGTAAAGCTTTCTGGTCCTTTGCCAAAAATATTAGTCAGAACTTTTCACAAATTCTTTTCCACCCCTAATCTCTGAAGATGGAATTGTCTCTACCTCCAAAGGAAAAGCGAACTATTTGCTAAACAATTTGCTGCCAATTCTACGCTTGATCCTCCTACTAATCTTCCCCTTCCAACAGTTGTCCCTGTTTCTCATAAAATGTCCGATATAATTTTTTAAAGTTAAACAGATCAAGCCTATTCTTTCTTCTCTTAATACTAAAAAATCGTCTGGGCTGGATGGCATACCAGCAATCGTCTTAAAAAAATGTGCTCCCGAGCTTGCACCCATCTTAACTCTCCTCTTTCAATCTCTTTACGACACGGGCATTTTCCCGGAGAGTTGGAAAGCTGCACGTGTGCAACCTGTCCCCAAAAAGGATCCAAAAGTCTCCCTTTCAACTATAGACAATATCTCTTCTTTCAGTTGCTTGCAAAGTAATGGAAAATTCATTAATTCCCAAATCTTAAAGTATCTGGAAAAAATAAGATCTTACATGATAGACAATATGGATTCGTCACAGTAGATCCACAGCTGATCTTCTTTCCTTTGTCTCACACAACTGGAACAAGTCCCTTGAGTTTTTGGTGAATCCCAGATCGTTGCTCTTGACATATCCAAAGCTTTCGATCAGGTCTGGCATGATGGGCTTCTAAACAAACTTCCTTCTTACGGTCTTCCACCTAAGCTTTGCTCTTGGCTTTCCAGTTTCCTTTCTAATCGACGTATATCAGTTAGTGTAGATGGTCATTCCTCCAGCTTCTACCAAATTAATGCTGGGGTGCCCCAGGCTCAGTGCTGGCACCCACGCTGTTTCTTCTACACATTAACGATCTTCTCTCTTCCACAATCAATCCCATTCATAGTTTTGCTGACGATAGTACCCTCCACTCTAGTATTCAATTTCTTAAGCCACCGTGTAATCCTGATTTCGAAAACAAGCGCAGATCAATGCAGATATCTCTTTCACAAGACCTCAAACTTATCTTGGATTGGGGCGCCAAAAATCTTGTTCAGTTTAATGCCTCGAAAACACAGTCATGTTCCTGTCGCGAAAAAGTCTGCAAATGCTCATCCCTTACATATGAGCGGCCAAGTTCTGCAGAACAAAGAGTCGTTTAATCTTGTCGGCGTCACTTTTGAGAATAACCTCAACTGGCACAAACACATTTTATCCATAGCTTCGGCAGCTTCAAAAAGATTGGATTCTTTCCGAGCCAGAAAATATTTTTCTTCTTCCAATTTGTACACTCTGTATGTATCCCAAATCAGACCCTCTTTAGAATATTGTTCTCATGTCGGGGGAATGGCGTCCCCTACAACACTTAGTATCTGGACTCCATTCAAAGAAGAGCCGTTCGTCTTATTAATGATCCAACGCTCACAAAAGGTTTCCCTCTTCTTGCCCACCGTCGAGCTGTAGGGGATCTGTCGCTCTTCTATAGGTATTTTCACGGCTTCTGCTCAGAGGAGTTGGCAAGTATAATTCCTTCTCTGGCAGCTCCCAACAGAGCAACACGTAGTGCAACTTTTATGCATCCTTTTACAGTTCAGTTAGAGAGGTCCCGAACTTCCCGATTTCTTCGTTCCTTCATCCCTAGAGTGTCAAGACTATGGAACCTGCTGCCCGCAGAAGTTTTCCTTCTCCTCCCAATCCCCAAAAAATTTAAGTCCCGTGTGAACAAACTCCCTCTCACCACACTGAAGACACCCACGGTACGTTAGTACTTAGGCATCAGCCTTCGTGGACTGTCCCAAGATTTAAAAAAAAAAATGAAATAAGTAATGTCGAATATTTTTGCACTTAACTCAACTAAATTGACTCATGTAAATAGCTGTAAATTGGTTGAGTTAATTGGCCTCACAAAAAAATCAAATATATCACCTTAAGTGATACAGAAAATAGCTGAACGCTTGTACTGCATCCCCCTGCTCAGCCAACAATATGCTAACGAATCGCCGTCGTCCGTCATCGTATTGGAAGTGAAAAAGAGGCAATTGTTATCGTTCTCTTCTCAATCTGGGGCCATACCATATGTATTTTACTATAATGCAGTAAAGTTGGCATGCAAGCAAGCTTTTGTCTTGCCAATCGTGTATAGTAACATCCAAAAAGTTGAATACACACACACACACACACACACAAAATACCCTACTTATTGCTATTTTAATTAAATTTCTATAATTATTTCCCTTAACCGGCGCTCATGTGCCGAATGTTAATATTGATTTTTAGGTTACCGGAGAAGCAGAGGCGATTCCAAAAAAAGTTTTTTAATATTTTTAAGATTAATTTTTTTCCATGTGTCCAACTTTTTGACGGTAACTGTAAATATTGTTAAGAATTTAGCTTGTGCTAGTGCTTAGGTTGTAAGCCTAGGCGGACTATTCTTAAACAAAGATATATTAAAAAACAACTCTAAAACATTTCCATGTTGTTACATTTCAAAATAGTAAAAACATTTATGATAAAGTAATATAATTAGGTAGCTGCTGCTAGTGTTTCGTGATAAGACGACATTTATAAGGTATATTGATTTCACCAAAGTCATTTACTTCATTTTTACAATAGATCTTTAGCAAAAAATCGTGTTTATTACTTCATTAGTATGGTATATGGTATTTTATTATTACATCGTAAATTTTCTTTTAAAACTGTCCATTTTTCACGCCTGTCACCTCATAAATTATTTGGTAAAATTTAGAAGTATATTTTGGAGTGGTTTTTAAATATTAAATGGTTTTGTTTTAAAGTAAATCTAACTAAGTTAAATGTTCCCTAAAGTTCTTTATATATTGTTTTCTTTTTACATATATAACGCGAAAAGTTTTACCTAAAATAAATATTAGAATTTTTCATAAAGATAAAAAATCGAGGATAAACAGTGGTCATAATTAATAATTTTATAAAAGATAAATGTGTTAGTTTAATTAATTATATTATATATATATATATATATATATATATATATATATATATATATATATATATATATATATATATATATATATATATATATATATATATATATATATATATATATAAAAATAAATTTAAATTAAAATTTATTTTTATTATATATTTCTAATTATACATTGTAAAATTAAATTTTTCCATATAAAAAAGTATTTTTTGGAATATATTTTGTAAAAAAGATAAAATTTTCAAAATAAGTTTTTTACAAAAAGGTTTTTAAAAGTTTGAAATTATCATTTTGGGATATTTTTCCTAGTTGGCTATGAAATGTCACGATGACACATAATATTAAAAAAAAATGACAATTAGTGCGTTAATGGGGACAAAAATTAAATCAAAGTACACATGCGGTCGGGGAAATGGAATTTTAAGAAAAATATTGCTTTAATGTTTTTTGTTTACTGAAAAACATTTAAAAAAAATTCTGTTCTTTTAAAGATTCCTATATACAGAAAAAGAAAAAAGCTATCTTTTAAAAGATTTTTATTTTTTATGTGCTATGCACCACTTCAAAAAGGTTAATACTAGTGATTTTGTGTTAAGTTTTAGGTAACTTAAGAGCTTATTTTTTTTGTAAACTGAGCTAGTTGGATTGTTAAGCTTTTGTCGAGAATAGAAACTGAAAATGTCTTTTTAATTTTGGTATTATTTTTATTACAATAAATATCTATTTAGTGGATAAGCAAAGGTAATTTTATTTATTTATTTATTTATTTATTTTAAATTAAAACTTATGACTAGATACATAAACAAACTTAATTTACAATATATGTACTGTCATAACAAGTAGGTATTTTATTAGATTTAAAATTTAATTTTAACAAGGTAAACGATTTTTTTTTCAAAAATAAAATACATAAAATCAAAGTTATATAAAAGCTGGCCTTTCAGTAATATATTGGATATTTCAGTGTATATTGCCAAAGAAAAAGGGCTATAAGAAATACGTGTCGACGTAAAGACCGGACGTCACTCCATTGTGACCGTAAGGATTTCATTTATTTTTAAGATGGTGAAAAGTTCCGATAACGGAACTATTGACTTGGCCCTTCCGGATCAAGGCAAGTAAAGAGCCCTTCAATAGGTGGCTGGATAAACGAGCTATTTCTTGCCTCGTTGGTGCTGTGTTGTCTGCTTGTCGACGACGAGTTTATATTTTGTTACGTCATTTTGCTGCCTGGAAATATTTTAAACACAATAAAATAAATGGCATGTTTTTAACTTTGACAAACATTTAATTTTATTTATTACTATTCAGAAAAAAATTGTGGAAGAATTATCGTCTGTAATCGTTTAAACATTATTTTCTTTACCGTTGGATTTTCACTTAGTGCTGTACAGGCTAAAAAACACATTTTGTATAAAAAAAAAACCCAGTAACTATCAAATTATACTGGGTAACATAGAAATCCGATCACCAAGCAATAATATTTAAAGATTATTTTTTGATGTTTAGGAATAACTTAGTAAAATAGGTTATTGCTTATGATATGTTTGTGCATATTTATGGTTTTAACAAGGTGATCAATATATCTTTATGTGGTATGTCATCATGCAAGGCAACTCAGGGTGATGGCAAGGAAGTCGTGGCTCTGGAAGTTTTTTTTTGCCCAAAAAGTTAGATATGGAAAACACATTACATCTATACCAGATGCTATTGTCTTGAGGGAAACACTCTAGTAAAGAAAATTTCATTTTGGAATCTACGTAAAAAGGTTAATGTTTTTGCAGCCTAAGTTTAAAATCGAATCCTCCATTTGTATTTTTTTGTTTCGTAAATTTAACCAAATTTTATAGTCAAATCCTGAAATTCGCAGAATTACCTATGTTTTCCTAAAAACCATAGCCAGTTGAAATTTTTTTACCAAAAAATTTTCTTATGCAAATATTTCAGATGCCTTTAATTTCAAGAAAAATTAAGTTTTTTTTTTAGAATTTGGGATTTGACAATTAAATTTTATCAAATTTATGGAAAAAAATACAAATGGAGGATTCGCTTTTAAAACGTAAAATTTTCTTTGGAAGCGCTGCAGAAAACCAACTTTTTTCGCAAATTTCTTTTTTTTACCAAAGTGTGAGGCCAATAGCATCGGATGATACAGGGTGTCAAACTTTTAATTTTGTTTTCGTTTTTATCGTAATAATTTCTTAACTAAATGACGTAGCAGTACAAAATTAAGGATTTGGGGATTCTTTGAGGCGAGAAATTAAAATTTGTCCATACTTTTAATGTTGCTGGTAGAGGGCGCCAGCTACGGCCTACCCCACTTGTTTTAGATGGCAACACTTTTTTTAAGCTTAGTATTTTGACCTGTTTATTAAAAAAGTAGTTACTATAGTTCCCTCTGCGTCAAAGATGTATTTCTCATTTACGTCTCTAGAAGCAACTGTTTTCAAGATAAATGCATTTTAAAGGACCCCGCAATTTTCCTTTGGAAAATGGTTTGCGGCCAATTGTTTTCAAACTCTGCAAAGTAATAGTTTTTAACACGCTGATCAAAAGTCTCCACGGGCACAAAAACCCCAAAAATCCTCTAACCCCCAAAATTACCCTCAAAATTCTTCAAATCCCTGGTGACATTTAAGGCTGGTTTTGGGGAGGGGTTAGGGGATTTAATAATATATATATATATATATATATATATATATATATATATATATATATATATATATATATATATATATATATATATATATATATATATATATATATATATATATATATATATATATATATATATATATATATATATATATATATATATATATATATATATATATATATATATATATATATATATATATATTATATATATATACTATATATACGCTTTTTTCCTATGAGCATCCACTACGCAGATATAGGACATAACGGACGCCCCTTTGAAAAATCGTTTTTGTTTAAATAACTTTTTAAATACTAGGCGTAATTTAATATTTTTTTAATATGATGGTTACTAAATAAGTCTTCTTAAAATAAACTCATTAAATCATATTTGGCTTATTTAGTTTGCCAGGGACGGACTAGCTCTGACACAATAATAGCAATTTTTTTAGCACCCTGTATGATAAAGGCTCAACAATATTATTTTTGGATAGCTTTAACCTAAAACTAGAAAAAAGGGACTCCTGATTCACATCGATAAAATCAACTGTTTACAAGAAAAAAAAATATCATGGTTGGTAATTTTTTAAAAATTATACAGGGTGTTTCCTAATTATACGTTAATATTGGGGGAATCAATTTTGGGTCCATTTTAAGAAGAAAACTTTATATAAACGTATGTCCTAAACGTCTTAACTTCTGATATACAGGGTGGTAAAATTTTCAAAAATAAAGCATTTAATATTAAAATTTTTAATACCACTTTAGATATTTTAATGATATTTGGCATACATGTACTATGTATCAAGAAGCATTTTTTAGTGTGCCACATTATTTTTTATTTGCCAAAATAGGCAGGTCAAATTCTGTACGAACGCCACTGGTGGAAATAAAAAAAAATGTGGTACACTAAAAAAGGCTTTTTGATACATAGTACTTATATGCCAAATTTTATTAAAATATCTAAAGTGGTGTTACAGGTTTTAGTAATAAATTATTTATTTTTGAAAATTTTGCCACCCTATATCTCAAAAGTTAAAACGTTTAGGACATACGTTCATATGAAGTTTTCTTCTTAAAATGGACCCAAAAATTGATTTCCCTAATACTAACGTACAATTAGAAAACACCCTGTATAATGTAAAAAAAATTACCAACCATGATATTTTTATTTCTCGTAAACAGTTGATTTTATCGATGTCAATCGAGAGTACCTTTTTTCAGTTTAAGGTTAAAGCTATCTAAAAATAATATTGTTGAGCCTTTATCATACAGGGTGATTAAAAAATTGCTATTATTGTGTCAGAGTAGTCCGTCCCTGGCAAACTAAATAAGCCAAATATGATTTAATGGGTTCATTTTAAGAAGACTAATCTAGTAACCATCATATTAAGAAAATATTAAATTACGCCTTGTATTTTAAAAGTTATTTAAACAAAAACGATTTTTAGGGGCCTCCGTTTTTGACCTGTATCTCCGTAGGGGAGGCTCTAGGAAAAAGTTTATGGGAACTTGTCATAATATTTTAAGGTTTTCTATTAGATTCCGAGAGATTGCCCAAATATTCTGGGACACCCTGTATATATATATATATATATATATATATATATATATATATATATATATATATATATATATATATATATATATATATATATATATATATATATTATATATATATATATATATATATATATATATATATATATATATATATATATATATATATATATATATATATATAAATATATATATATATATATATATATATATATATATATATATATATATATATATATATATATATATATATATTTTTATATATATTATTACAGAAGTGTAGACAACGTTAATTGGTTTTTTAAAACAGCTGCACCTAAAAAATTAATATTTTATTTTAACCAAGATAAATACTTTTGTTTAAAAATATTAAGTTTATATTGTAGTTTCTTAGAATACTAAATTCGTAGACGTTGCACAGCGGACTAAGCCGTAGAAGACAAAGTAAATATAATACAAGCTATACATAGCTATAATTTTTTTCTGCGTTACGAAAGTTAAAACCCATTATCTAGTTATTAGCAAAGTTCCAACAAGAGGTCTTTACGGGTTAGAGCCAAAATTCATTTTGTTTTAGTGGGATGCAATGTCTTGTCGACACGTATTTGGTATTTGCTCAAATTTGATATAATATTTTTATTTTACAATTTTATTTTTTTAACGAGAACTCTAGTTAAGTTATTTAAACAAAATTATTTGATATAATTGCTTACTTTGTTACCATAATGAGTTGGGTGGTTTTTTAACAAACTAATAAATTTCATTTATACTATTACTTTGAAGTTATATGGAAAATTTGTTACGGCAAAAATATTACCTTGTTTAAAAACTAAACTTTTAATTAGTAAAAAAGAAGCCTTTTAGTATTAACTATAATTTTCTTTTTAACAAAAGTAGCATAGTAAAATATTTTATGAAAGAAAAACATTTTACCATAAACATATTTTTGCATAACTTTACCTTTAACTTAGAAACAGAAAAGCTTTTTTGATAAATTTAAAAGTGTGCAAAATATTTTAGCGAGAAAAAAGTTTTATAGCAAAATTTGAAATTTATCAGGCCTTTAGATAAAATTTATATATCTAAATTTTAAAAGTTTTAAATAAAAAACATTCTAAAGTTTTAAAAATATTTGATTATTTCTCTTTTGTTAATTACTTGCTTTAAAAGTACATTATTAGACAAAAGATATTAAGTGGCTAAGCATTTTATCAATTTTAATCTTCAGTAACTGCAATTATTTTCTGGAAAAATGCGTGCCATTTGCAAAATATAAAATAACAAAATATTACTAAAAAAATTTAACCATATTTTATTCACATTGATAATGTTTATTTACTACATCCTAAAAATTTTGGCCAAGGGGTTTTTGACTATTACGAATCGATACCGCATGTCAAAACTTAGAAATTCCAAAAAAATATGGCACACCCCGAATATTCAAAAACCCCTCTTGATACGTAAAGTGTCGTTGCGAACAACTAAATTTTTTCTATCGGCATCCTAAATAATTTTTACAGGATGAGACCTGTCAAATTTTACATGTTGTAATTGTAATAAGCCTAGAAGTTCTGAAAGGTACTTAGAATGTTATAATTAAAGCTTTATACTTTTTTTGCACAAAAAAGTAACTAATTTTATTAAAGTTTACCATTTTGTTTTTTTTTTCTACTTGACATTTTGTAATGCTAACAAAAAGATTTTCTTTAAAACCCTAGTCCCAAAAATCGACAGGCTAGCATCGAAGCGAGAAATCAGTATAATTAAACTTTTTCAGAAGCCAAAGACTGATTTAACAGTCGGATAATAGATAAAGTCCTTTCTTGTTCGAATAAAAGTAAATTCTGCTGGTCCTTTGCCAAAAACATTAGTAAAATCTTTTGCACAAATTCTTTTCCACCCAAACTCCGAAAATAAAATTGTTTTTACCTTTAAAGGAAAAGCAGAACTATTTGCCAAACAATCTGCTGCAAATTCTACTCTCGATCCTTCAGTTAATCTTTCTTTTTCAACAGTTGCCCCTGTTCCTTATAAAATGTCCGATATCATTTTTAAAGTCAAACAGATCAAGCGTATTCTTTCTTCTCTTAATACTGAAAAATCGTCTGGGCTGTATGACATACCAGCAATTGTTTTAAAAAAATGTGCTCCTGAGCTTGCACCTATCCTAACTCGCCTCTGTCTAATCTCTTACGATCCGGGCATTTTTCCGTAAAGCTGCACGTGTGCAACCTGTCCCCAAGAAAGGATGCAAGACTCTTCTTTCTAACTATAGACCTATATCTCCTCTTTCTGTTATTTGCAAAGTAATGAAAAAATTCATTAATTCCCAAATCTTAAAGTATCTGGAAAAACACAAGATCTTACTTGACAGACAGTATGGATTCCGTCACAAAAGAACCACAGCTGATCTTCTTTTCTTTGTCTCACACAACTGTAACAAGTTCCTTAAAGTTTTTGGTGAATCCAGATTATTGCTATTGACATATTCAAAGCTTTCGATCAGGTCTGGCATGACGGCCTTCTTAACAAATTTCCTTCCCACGGTCTACCATCTAAGCTTTGCTCTTGGCTCTCCCGTTTCTTTAGTATTTTTTTTTTTTATATATATATATATATATATATATATATATATATATATATATATATATATATATATATATATATATATATATATATATATATATATATCAGTTATTGTAGATGGTCATTCTTCCAGCTTCTGCCAAATTAATGCTGGGGTGCCCCAGGGCTCAGTACTGGCACCCACTCCCTTTTATCTACACATTAACGATCTTCTTTCTTCCACAATCAATCCCATTCATAGTTTTGTTGACGATAGTATCCTTTACTCTAACATTCAATTTTTCAAGCCAATCAATAAGCCTGATTTGGAAACCAAGCGTAGGTCAATGCGGATGTCTTCTTCACAAGACCTTAAACTTATCTTGGATTGGGGCACCAAACATCTTGTTTAGTTTAATGCCTTCAAAATACAGTCCTGTTCGCTGTCGCAAAAAAGTCTGCCAGTGCCCATCCGTTACCTACAAGCGGCCAAGTTCTGCAGAACAAAGAGTCGTTTAATCTGGTCGGCGGTATTTTTGAGAATAACCTTAACTGGCACAAACACATTACATCCATAGCAGCATCCTCAGCAGCTTTAAAAAAGCTTGGATTTCTCTTTCAAGCCAGAAACTATTTCTCTTTTTACAATCTGGATACTCTGATGTATCCCAAATTAGACCCTCTTTAAAATATTGTTCTCATGTCTGGGGAATAGCGTCTCCCACAACACTTAGCATTCTGCAATCCATTCCAAGAAAAGCTGTTCGTCTTATTAATGATCCCACGCTTACAAAGAGGCTTCCTCCTTTTGCCCACCGTCGAGCTGTGGGGAATCTGTCGCTTTTCTATAGGTATTTTCACGGCTTCTGCTCAGGGGAGTTGGCCAGTATAATTCTTTCTTTGGCAGCTCCCAACAGAGCAACACGTTGTGCAACTTTCATGCATCATTTTACAGTTCACATGGAGAGGTCCCGAACCTCCCGCTTTTGTCGTTTTTTCATTCCTAGAGTGTCCAGACTGTGGAATCTGCTACCCGCAGATGTTTTTTCTTTCTTCTCCCAGTCTTCAAATATTTAAGTCCTGTATGAACAAACTCTCTCTCACCACACTTAAGACACCTACGGTACGTTAGTATTTAGGCCTCAGCCTTCGTGGACTGTTCAAAGATAAATTAAACTGACAAAGAATTATATGGATACTTTTCGCAACGTAGTTTTGTCTGTGACCTTAAAATTTAACATCACACCGTTAAAGAACTGTACTTAATATCAGTTACAGTTACACTTCAGGTGCTCTGTACTAAACCCTATTTCTTTTTATTTTACTTTTGCTTTCATATAATAATACCCATATTTCTTAACTGACCTATATGTAAACACGATCTATGTATTTTTAAACGTCTTGGTTTAAGCGAATTTCTAGAAATAAGAGTACGAAAATTACAGAACAAAACATTTAATGGGCCATAATCAGATTTTTATAGGTCAGTTGTACTTAAAAGCCGGAAAACACATTTTAAGCATTATTTTAATAATTAAATGTATGTATAGTCTCATAACCTACTTTACGTGTTTTGAAATAGTTTCAAAAGGTTTATGGATTATTAACGTAGAACGTCAAAAGTTTTAAGCCTCTTTACAAATGTAGGGTTTATTCACTTCACTTCGTCAGTTAGCTTTCATACTTACCACTTATAAACTTTTTGTTGCGTGTAAGTTGCTTTACGTGTTATTGAATGCTTTGGAAATTATAAAATTAGTGCGAGATATGCCAAATAAAAATTCGAATAATTGGCACCTTTCATTTTAATTTCATTTTTAAATGAGTAAAACGTGTTGATAGCTGTAAACTAAGCTTAGAATTATACATTTATAAAATTGAATTTTTTATTGGACACAGGGTTTTCATTTATATTTTGACACCTACTTACAACGATAACCAAAAAGAATAAAAAAAACGTCTTGTATAAAAGTTTCATAGTTTTTTATTTATTATTGTTTAAGCATAACGAAAAAAACAAATACACGTCAAAAAGTTAAGAAAAATGAATAGGTAAAAATTTTTTTAGATGGAACACTTTGTGTATTTTATTTAGAATAAATGGCATCCTGTTTTTAAAAATATATAGTTTGATGGCATTTTATTTAGCCGTTTTAGGAATATTTAAGTTTTTTATTAAAAACCTAATTAATAGTTAAATTTTGCTTTTTCTTTTTATTATATATTTGTATAATTCTTCAGAATATTTACTTTCTTTCATTTTATTGTGCTCCAAATCAAAAAAACGAGTTTATTTGGCGTATTTGAAATTTTAAGTTAATAATCATATAAATTAATATGTAATTTAATAAACAATATTAAATTAATAATAAGTAATTTTAAACCAGCAATTTTTTGCGCGGCAAACAATTTGAAAACGACTTATCCTAAAAATATAGGTAAATTTGGGAGACATGGTGAATGAAACCACCTAGATACTTCACCCTGTAGGTGTACAAGAAAATTATTTTAGTTATGAGTAGCCTAATTTTATCATATTTCTGTTAAAAAATTTCCAGAAAAAAGTGCAGATTTTAAAACTATGTACCTCTTTATATATCACAAAATATCCTGTGAGAACAAACCAAAAAACAAACCTTTGATTCTAAATATCCCTGTATATTTAGCACAATAAACCAAAATATTTGAACTTAAATTTACCTTAATAAACTGTCAAAAATATATAAATTCTGAAAATATATACAAGTATATCACGATAAAAACATTTTGGTTGGCATAACCCATATTATTTATTCGATACTGGACTACCCTTTATGTCTTAAATGATAAATCAAATTTTTTTAGCTTAAAACAAATATATAAAAAATTATTCCCTTGAATTCAGACCAAATTTCACTCTTTTTATGCGTTTATATTGGAATTAATAAACAGTTAAGCTTAATCTTCTCAGTGATTTTTTTGGGCCACCCTATAGGCCCGAACAAAAATGTCCCATTTAAAAGATGTTTCTATTGATTCAAAAAACAACATATCCAAATTTTAAAAAATCTTTCGAGAGCCAGAATCCTTTCTTATGTGAGCCATGTCCTTTAGTAAGATTCCAAATTTTTACAATTCTTTGCATACTAATAGCTAGGATATGACTAAAGCTACGTTTACAAAATTTGGTACCTGGGGGCTTTTAAGTATGCAAATTTGAATGTATATAATGTATTGCCAGATTTTATTAAAATTGCGGTGTTATTATATTTCAGCAACTAGTAAAAATATTATATAATTTTAAAGAATATAAAATAAATAAAATAAATAAATAAATAAAAAGGCCTTTATTTTATCCTCGGTAAAGGGCAGCAATGCTGTTAACTTAACCGAGTACAAAAAACTGTTACAAATTACAAATAATTAAATCTCTTACAAAAAAATTGAAAAAGACAATTCCCAAACCAAGCATAAAAACAAAATAACAAAACCACTCTACCAAATAGTATAGCATAGACTATAAAATTAAAAAAATATATATAAAATATAAAGCAATAATTGTAGGAACATTCAATCACTAGGTATACGAATTTTACAGTTTATTAAAATACCTACAAATTTGGCAGGCCGAATTCATTGCAAAAATAATCGGGGCATTTTATGTCGGATAAGAAAAAGATTACGGGTAGCTTAATACTAGAAAATTCGCCAACAGTGCCGATATCACTTCATGCCCAAATCAGCTTTACGGTTTTATTAATATTTAGGTTTTGCAGTACTTGTTACTAACCCAGTATTGAGATTTTGAGTTATATTTGGTACTATATGGTGTAACACTAGTAACAATGGCATTGCTTTCTGCGGTTTAGAATGCTATATTTTTGGACACCTTGTTTCAGATTACCCAAAGAAACTTTAAGAGATAAAATTTGTTTGCTCTAATTTATTAATTTAATGCTGTTAAGAAGTAAAAAGATGTTTTACCGCTTTAAAAAATAACCATTCAAAAGATATCGTTTTATTAAATCAGTTTAAATAAAAAAGGTAACACCAGAGTCCAAATTAAAGATACTTCTTAAATTCAATAAAAAAGCAAAACTTTACAAATAAAGCAAAAAACTTTTACGAACACAACCCCAAAGTATTTACTAATCTTTTGCCAATTAAACAAGAAGAAAAAATTTCTTACGAAAGATATTATCACAACTTCAATGCGAAGCAACATTTCAGTTTTTTTTTAATTAAACTTTTTTGAATATTTATTTTCTGTTAAAATGCTTTTCTTAAATTATTTTAAATAACATAAAAAAATTTACATATAAAATGTCGAGCAGTTAAAAAAATGCATACTTAAGTATAGTTTTAAAGTAATGGTAAGTTATACTTAGGTATATCATAAAACTTGATCACTAAGGGTATGATGTATGATGTTTAATTTCGGATGTTTAATGATGTTTTTATTTAATAAGTGTTTATTATACTAATAAATGCCTATTATTATTTATTGATATTTAATATTTAATTTAAATGGATTTAGTACAAAAAACAAAACAATATAATTCATTTGTATTGCAAATATTTGTTTGAATGAAATTAATTAAAAACATATTTTTGTAAACAAAAATATTATTTTTAATTAAAATATTCTGCAGTGGGTAAGTTTAGATTATTTTAACAAATTTAACTTAGTTTAATTATGTTTTTAAGTAGTTTGCAGTAAAACTACGAAACTTCAGTAACAATTTTTTGTAAAAGTAGAATCCCACATAAAACCAATGAAAAAAACATTTAATTGGCTCAAATTTTAAAAACACAAAAAAATTTAGTAGCCGAAAGTATCAATGGGCCCAAAATCCCGCTGCGAAGAGGGACAACTAAATAACAGTTACAAGTCACTAGAGTAGTGAGGCTTTTGGGGTCGCTGAATACGAATATGGTATTCGCTTGTTCATTCACGATCATGTAGGGGTCTTTTTAAGGTTCTTTTTAGGTTATTTGAAAGTCAAACCAGAAAAAGTGTTCAAAAACATCGGGAAAACATTCAAGTAGGTTTTGGAGGTCGCTGAATCCGATTATGATATTCGCATGCCGATAAAAGGTTACGTAGGGGACATTTCGAGCTTCATGTTAGGAAAAAAACACAAGTAGATTTTTGGAGTTGCTGCATTCTGTTATCTTATTTGCTTGACCATGCAAGGTCACGTAAAGGTCGTTTTAGGATTTATTTAAAGTTTTCAGGAAATTGATGTTTTAGACTTTTTTAACTTTATACTTATATATAAGGAAAAGCAAGAGTTCTTTGGTACAGACTCGTGTAAGCTTAGCCACCTGCTGTAAAACAACAGAGGTCAAGTCATTAACAGCGATATTAAGATCTGAACTTGTAGGCCCCTTTTGGTTGGTACAGTAGAATTACCAATTTCATTTCGGCTTTATTAAACACTTGTTTAAAATGATGTTAAAAGTGACACGGTAAACAAAAAAACTAATTGTAAAAGCTGATCATATTTAATCGAGAAGCTAATTTAGAAATCTACGCTACGATGTTTAAGGCGAGTAGTCGCTATAAAATTTTAAAACATCTTGGTTTGCCTAAGGTAAAGCCCTAAGCTATTAAAATTTTAATCAATTTGCGGTTTAAACAAACATTTTTAGTATGTCTAACTTAGCACTGTATTCACCATAAATTGTGAGAGTGCGAATCTCTAACTTGAAATAAGTTTATCAAATTAAAACAAGTTAGTTTTCAGATTTGTAGTTTAAGTCACACTCATTTTTATAAAATTAAAATATTTATACAGTATGTTCAAATTTGAGATGAGACGTATTTTTTTTTTGAAATCCAGGTTTTTTTAGTAGTTTTTTAAAGCACATATTAAGTTATACGTAACTACCCAATATTAAATGTTTTTACCCTGTCGATTGCAAAATAAAAAATTACAAGATTTTGTTTAAAAAATAAACCATATTTTATTGACATTGATAATTATTCTTTACCACATGCTGAAAATTTATGATATTGCATCATAACTGTCAAATTTGACATCTGTCATCCTGTTAGGATCGTTTAGGATGCCGATATTAAAAAATTTCATGGAAACTTTTTTGTTTGAACATTAAATATACAGGGTGTGTCATAAAGAAGTTAAATGTTTTTTTTCTGGTATTCCGGAATTTGAACGCACAGAATCAATTAACGAGGGTTAAAATACCATTACCCCAAATTTTCAGTATGTTTTAAAGAAATATTATTTATGTGACTAAAATATGTTTTTTTTTAATTTTGTAATTTACCATCTTGCTAACGACGTAAAAAAACCAATTTGTATAATTATTCTATAAGAGTGCGTTTGACTTGGATTTTAAGCAAGGCATTGGGACGAATGAAACATATCCCACATCGGGCCTCTAAGGGTTTTTTTATACCGCCTGTAATAGCCTTTGACACACTATTAACTTAAAAGGAAAGGTTAATTTAAACAAAAAAAAACTAACACTTAAAATTTATAAAATTTATTTAATTCTTTTGTTTTTAAAAAAGAATATAAAGCAGCAAGTAATATTTTTTTTTTAAATAGATACTTTCAAAATTGATTAAACTAATACAGCAATTTTCAATGAAAAGAAAACAAATATTTTGTCTACTCTAGAGGTAACACTACCTAAATTTTTCAATAAAATGTTATATGCATAATTTAAAAAAAAAATGTTATTAAACCAAATTTAAAGAAGTACTGCAGTATTAGTCACCTGTGCTAACTATTGTAATGCTTGTTTTTTGAAAATATATAAAATGCCTTTAAGTGCCAAACCGATTTTTTTAATTATGTACAAGGTAATAATTTTTAAAACATTTCTAAAATTCTAATTAATCGATTTTAAACGCAAAACCCCAAACTAAATTATTTATTGTTATTTAGTTGCCATCAAATATTTAAAAATATGCTACGTGGTCAAGTTTTTCAGTTTTTTACTCTTTGTTAAATTTAACCCATTGTTAACTTTATTGCTAACTTTAACAACAAGATCGTTACTAGGCCGTTAAATTTGTTTTAAAAATCCGTCCCGAATGTACAAACAGATTTGCTCTGTCATACGGTTTTCTTAATACCGCATAAATATAATCAATATGCTCCATCCTTTAACTATTTAAGGTATTTAATTAAATTTAAAATTAAACATTGAATTTCCGGATACTATGTTTTTTTTTTAATAAAACCAAGTTTTTTTAAATTTATATATAAATGCGGAATTTTAAATTTTTCTCTCTAGTTGTCTGCAAAATCATAAAATACAAAAATTTACCCTAGAAGTATACCCTATTTTATTAACATCGATAGTATTTCTTCAATACAAGCTGAAAATTTGGGGCAAGAGGTTTTCGACTCTGTTAAATCGATCCTACATGTCCAAATTTCGAATCCATAAAAAATTACAAAACTTAAACTAATAACGTAAAATAATGGTCACTGTTACCAAAGATGGTACGGGATATCGGCATCGTAACTGTCAAATTTGACAGCTCTCATCTTGTTACGATTATTTGGGATTTCGAATTCAAAAAAACTTCTTAGGACCTTTATGATGTGACTTTTAAGCATACAGGGTGTGTCATAAAGAAGTTTTAAAAATTTTATTTTGCAATAAGGATACTTGGATATGCGTTATCAACGAGTGTCGACAACTCCAAATGATTGTTTAATAATATTATACTATTTTTTTGTATTAGAAAAAAAAATACGAGCACACAGAAACATCAGATTCCGTTTTTATTTAGTGTAAAATTTCAATTCTGGTAGACACAAACATAAAAAGTATAAGAGACAAAGAAAAATATTGGAAAAGTATTAAATTTACCTTCGACCTACTTGGATTTAATTAAAAAAATATACGCATACCTAAGGGTCAACGAACAGAACGCTATAGACTTAACCTGGAATAACATGGCACCCTGTAGGTTTTGCTTGAAAACAGACTAAAGAAAATGCAGTTTAATTTTTATATTAAATTTTTTTTTTTAAATATGGTTTACCACAGTTACCAACATTATTTCCAATTCATATACACCGGGCTAAAATAATTTGAAATTTTGGAAAAAAAATATATAACCAAAAAAAAAACAAATTTGGGTTTTTAAAAACAGCTTATTATAAATTTTGGTTTAAATTTTGCTTTTTATAAAAATTTGCTTTCTCTAAAAATTAAGTCAAAAAAGCTTTCATCGAATAAAAAAATATTTTAAAACAAAACATTTTTGTTTTAAAAGTGTATACAAGACACAAAGGAAAACTGCCATCAATTTTTTAAAAACTGGCATTCTTGTTTTATTGGTTTTATTAATTTATAAATCGTTTCTTATTTTGCTTAGAGCATATATAAATTTAAAAGAGTTCTGTGAGTAAATAGAGAAGTGGAACTGAATAATAATTTTAAAGATGTGACCCAAGGATTTTTTGTTATTAAAAACAAGTTTATTAGGGATTTAATTTGGAAAATGTAACAAATTTTTAATATTAGAAACTAAGAGGTTTTAAATACTTTTAGTAAATATTATCTCTTTTGCTATTTTAAATTAAAAGTCTTTATATATGTACGTAAAAAATTATTTTACCTGAAAATTAAGGACTTAAAAAATGTTTTGGCTAGCAATTACTGTAAAAGCATACTAAAAGTTGAATAATAAAATATAGGTTTATTACAAAGCCTAGTAAATTATAAAATAATCAATGTAAAAGCAACTTTACAAGCAAAACTCACACGGTAAAATATATTACGAGCTTTCCATCTATCAAACCTGCTCGCATAGGTCAATGCAATAGTAATGCTGCTACGTTTTAGGAAACATACATAATTTACCTCTAACGGATAAAGCTTAGCGGGACACTCCCTTAGGCCAGGTGGGTTTGCTGAATAAACAGATGCCTCAAAGGCCCAACTGGTAACATAATGTTTCGACACGCCTCAGACAGACACGTATAATTTCGATTGTTTTACTTTGATAAATAATTATATTAGATTAGAGAACATTTGGCAAATACAAATGTTAGTTTTATTTAAAAAAAGTATAAATTGCATACTATTTTTGCAAATAAAATAAATTATTACTTAAACACCACGAGAAAATAAAACACTCAATATACTTTGAATTATTAAGTATTGTCAAGTACAATAAGGAGGACTTTCAGATACGAGTGACCCAAACGGATTGCAAGTCGGAAAAATACAAATGAAGGTCGGTACGAATGTAAAAACACTATGTTTTTAGTACTTTAATGTAGACGTTTCGATCATTTTTAATCTTTTTCAAATATGCAAGTTAGATTTCAAAAAAAGTTAAACTAGTATTATCTAAATAAAAAAAGACACAAAAAAACTTCCCATAGAGCGTCAAAATACCAATACACATTATTAACAAATAGGTGTATCTTTTAAACAACACAAAGAACAGACTACTTATAATAATAAAACATAAACTGATTGTTATAAAAGGGCGATATATATTTTGTTTAGATTGTTCATATCTTTTTTGTCATTTATAAAATTTGTTTTTTTTAATTTTGATCATTTTCATACTCATACTCTCTGGTTCTGTTTTGAGTATATTTGTTAAAATTATGTCCCTTCGTCTTTTTGTGGTTGGTTAAGGCTGTTGCATTGTTTTGTCGTGTTTATGTCTTTTTAATTTTTTTCCAAATACCGCGTTGTTTGACCAATGTATATACCGGAGCAATTTTATCACGGAATTTGATATATTATATTACTTTTTACTTTTACCAAAATTCCAGTCGCTTTTCAAAAAACATAATATACAAATTGTCATAAAGCATTAACCTTTCACCAAAAAGTTTAGTAGACTTAAAACAAAAACACCAAAAAAAAGTTACATGGTATATCAAATTCCGTGTTAGGATTGCACCGGTGCCGGTGTATACATCGACATCGGTCAAACAACGCAGTATTTGAAAAGTATACTAAAAAGCCACCAATAACAAAAAAAAAAAAAAGATGCAACAGCCTTAACCAATTACGAGAAGACGAAGAAACATAATTTAAATTCAAATAAAACAAAAATACTTAAAACGGATCCAAAATAATAACAAAAGAAGTTTAAAATGAATATATATATATATATATATATATATATATATATATATATATATATATATATATATATATATATATATATATATATATATATATATATATATATATATATATATATATATATATATATATTATATATATATATATATATATATATATATATATATATATATATATATATTATATTATTTTATATATATTATATTTATATAATTTTTATTATAAGCACTTCATGTAAGTGCAAAACCTAAAAAAATATTTTATTTATATATATTATTACATTCTATAGATCGTTTTATTTTCAGGACTAATGTTTAATATCTGTTTAATTTGTTACATGTTTATGGACCAGATGGTAAAAAAAAAAATTAATTTAGTAACACAGTAGTAAAATTAGTACCAGCTTAAGAATAAAATTAAATTTAGACATTTTTAAATGAGTTTTGCCTACACCTTGTCTTAGTAATACTAAAGCACTTATATACATACGAACATCGAATCTAGCTTTAAATTTTAAAATAACAAAACTCCTTTACAACTCGGTAAGTGAATTCATTTTAGCAAAACCTACAACTTTTTAATCTTAAAAAATTTTGAGAATTAGTACGTTCTTGGTGTGGCATGCGTCAAATATGTCAAATTGATAATGTATATTTTGGGTATTTTATAATTTAAGAATCACTCTCTCTTTTATACTTAACTTGTAAGATTTTATAACGCAAACATCGGAAAATATATTATCCTACAATAATGTTGAGGCATTTCGTGAGACCAACACCTTCAATATGTCAAATTAATGTCATGTTATGTCATTTATAATTAATTGGCTAATTTTTGCACTGTTGCTAAATAAGTACTGGTAAATTGTTGTGGTTATACTGGTCAATAAAAATCAAGGGTTTTTTGGTCCGACCTACACCCTAACGATATTTGACGCATGCGACATCAAAAACGCCCCAATTCTCAAGTATTTCAAAGGTAAACGAGTTGTAAGGTACTTTTAAATGAATCCGCTTTAAATTTTTTTGTTTTAAAAGTTAAAGCCGGGACCGATGCCTAATAATGCTGTTGTCATAAAAAAGATTAAAGAAGTATAAGTGATATATTATTACCTTTTTAAAATGTTTCTTGACAAATTGGCGATGCTCCGATTATGGTATATAGATAGTACCGTATCATTTTAAATACATTTTAAATATTAAAATGCATTTATTAACGACAAAATATTCTTTTTGGTAATAACTCTGGGCAAGACAATTTTGGATATGTTCTAGAATATTGATATGTTCGCGCGCGCAAGGATCAACCTATACAATCCTGCAGAACCATCTAAAAATTCTTCCAAATTTTATTCAAAGTTTTGGTTATGAGTCGGTTATTAATATTAAGATAAAAATAACCTTTAAATTGTATTAAATTCTTTTGTTATTTATACCTAAAATTATATAAATTTTGCTTTTACTAACAATATAGTTTTAAAGAAAAATATATATTTTAAAGATTATCCTCATTAAACAAATATTTGAAAAGTTTAAAAAAATCATATTTCGAACTTGCGGGTATGCAGCTAAGACAAGTTCATGCGCAAACTTGTGGTGCAAATAAGGAACAAAACAAATATAAAGAATATTCCTGCATTTTTCTTTCCATCAAATTATATAATTCTTAATTAAGTATTAAAAAAAATAAAGATATCTTAAGATGTTATAAAAAAAACAACACTCGTAAATACAAAACGTTTCTAAAGATCTCTTAGCTATCCCACTTCGTAAGTGTCTGCAAAATAAAATAATGTTTAACACATTCCAAAGTTCCTTTAAAGTACCACACTACTAATATGATACCCTATTTTATATATGGTTTTTATCGGGATAAAACCATAAATATTAAAAAAACATACGAGTTTACAAACCATTCGGTATAAGAAATGTGGGAAACATTATATTATTAAATAAACCTTATGCTTGCCTACGTACTATATATTATTCTTCATGGCAATATATCACGCAGTCACAATTTGTGGCCAAAAGCCGTCTGTTTCAGAAAGTATTGAGGAAAAACATGAAAAACTCTAAGGCGAGGTTTTCCAGCGGCTGCCATATGTGGTAAATCAAAACTTTACTTAACTGAAAATGTTTCGAAAATGACTTTTTCATTTTTACGCAAAGTGTAAAATTGCCCCCACATTACTTTTAATGAATGATTAATATTCTAAACTTCTAACTATATAATTTTACAATTTATTTATATAACAAGTTTAAAAATATGGTTATGTATTATTTAAAAATACGACAAATCATCAGTGTACAACAATTTATTACTGATAATAAAAATAATTGTAAAAGGAAATTGTGAAAAGTCCCCATAGATCCCATGTGTGCAAAACATTTTATACAGGGTCAAAATTCGCGAAAATGTGTTTTTTTGGATTTTTTTAGCGAAATGGTCAGTTCTTGTTGGTTTTATGATAAAATTTACCATTTTGGAAAAAAAATGTTACTAAAGTTTACATTAAGTTGTATTTCCCATACTATTCACACGTTTTAACGCCACCTGTGAGGTAGTGTGTTGACTAGTTTTTTTTAACGTGGTTTTCCCAGTAGCCCTACTCACGGTCTATTTTTATAAATCCTAGTGGAATAGGCCTTCTCATCATTATTTTTATTTTGCGCATGCGTCAGTATCGGCCATTTTTTCGTACTGTTTTTTGTAAACAAGCATGTTGAAGTACCTGTAAACACATAATTAAAATAAAATATTTTAAAGAAAGTATAGTTATTAAAAAAAAAAGAAATAGGAAAATAAAGAAAAAGTACCTCAATAGGCAAATAAACTTTTTTAATCGATTGATATTATATCTGTACGAAAAGAAACAACCAAACGGTGTTGTTATGGAGCATGTAAGAGTGATACACGCTATAATAATATTTTTGTTAATAATTATATTTCGGTAAGTAATAAAAATCGATTGACATAATTAATTATTACAATAAAATTATAGATATTATTTGTATAGTAAACAAGTAATGATGTCTAACCACCCAATCAACTGGCTTTTTTCCTTTTTGTGGACGTCCATGACATTTGAGCCACCTTTTTAATTGTGTACAATTATGGGCTTCGACAGAATTATAAATATGTAAACCATCATCAACGATTTTTCTAATTATTGATTTAATTTTGGAGATAATACTGCGTTCCCAGCCATTTTTGAACAAAGCAGTACGAAACTTTTAAATTGCCGCTAATTCAACGCGGCTGCGCTTGCGCTCATCACATGATAAAAAGGCCTATTTAAAAGTGTTCTTATTCAATATCTTCTTCTTTTTTCTTTCTTCTTCGTTTTCTTTTTTTTTCCTGAGTTGATATAAATTGTTCAAACAGCGATACATCAGTTGTTTCGTCGTTGATGTACGGATCTTCTCCTGCTAAAGATTAAACATTTAAACACGACTGGCCTTGACAAACGGTGGATGCAGGTGAACAAAATAAACCAACTTTATTGTAGCCGAATTTTGAATCACACCCCTTTTTGCGGTTGTAAAATGTAGTATTAAGGAGCTTCTCTGGTGCAGGTAAATGTAGTGTGTGGATTGGTTCCAATACATTATCAACTAGCTTCCAACCCCGTTCTTCTGGTTTCAGTTGATTACCAAGCCACACTTGAACCTGATAATATACCCGATAAAAATGTTGTTAAGCAAAAGCTGAGGTTGGTAAAAGACTAGCAAATTGTACACGTTTTTTTATTTCGAGTAAGTTGCCCAAAAGATAAGCAATGTAAATTATTTTGGAGCTCCATATACTGTAAAAAGATACCGAATTCCGTTGGTAATTATAGTTTCTGGAGTAGAGTTGATATCTTCAAAAACATTAGCAGTTGTCAGTAAGTCTTGTTTTTCAAATGATTTTAAAGCTGTTGTTTTACCCCTCCGGAACATTGCAAAGATTGTATCACAGCCAGTCATAGCATGTAAAAAAATGATTTTCAGATTAAGGATAAGCCGACAAACTTTAATTTGAAAATATTTGCGATGGTTCTTGAGCCTTGCCGAGTTTTAAAAAATAGGTTACTTTTTCAATTGGAGTTCGAGCGGTAAGTAATACCAACAGATCAACATCTTCACCAACAACAACATTTTCATCAGTTAGTTTAAATTGATTAATTGCAGTTTCTATGATGAGTATGTCAGCGTCATTGTCAGTTTGCTTGACTAAAATATGTTATGTTATATGTAGTATTTTTTTCTTTTTTTTGGACCCTAGAAAAAAATCTGTTGAACGGCACTGTTACGTTGAGAATTAAGCAGCATACAGACGTTGCTCAAGGCCACATGGTCACATTTAATCAGGAACTGATTCTTAATTTCTTTCTTAAAATTATTGTTCAATAGAAATGTATTACTCACACAGACTAATAGCTTTACTTGTATTATTCGTCTAATGATGTGTATAGGTAGCGTAGTCATAGTATAGGGAATAAAACTTTTAAATTTTAGAATAGATATTTTTCAAAAATGGTGATTTTTAGGGAAAAAAGTGTAGGAATAATTGTTGAAGACAATTGCATAATCTACAATTTTTGTAAAAGCTATTTTTATTATTAAACTAACCGTTTCGCTAAAAAATTCAAAAACCCATATACGCAAACTTTGACCTTGTGGAAATTTTTTTCCACACATGGGATCCATGGAGACTTTTTAGAATTTCTTTTTAATGGTATCTCTAACACTTATGTAAATTTTCAGCTTCTTGGGAATTTATGCAAAAGTACCTCTACTTTTCGGGCTAACTTGGCCGGATAATTAAAACCTTATAAACTTAAAACTTCTGCTAAAATTTTTACGTTTTTCGTTTATAAAGTTTTAATATTATGATCAAAACAAACGTAAAAAATTTAGCCTCGTTGGATCTACTTTCTTTATATCTGCTTTTGTTTAAGAATTAATATTTTGAAGAACACTGATAAATAAAACTACTATGTTTTTTTACCACTAAAATTTTAGTGGTAAAAAACAGTAGTTTTATTTATCAGTGTTCTTCATGATGATTAATTACCACATAGTAACGGCTAAAAGCATCAATTTTTTGAATTAATATTTTTATTCTGCCTTAAATTATTAAGGTCAAACTTCAGGTATTAACTGTAACCAAGAACATTTGCATTTGTCACCCCTGTCAAACCCATTCAAATCTTCATGTTATCTCGTTATCTCTGCTGACAGGTATTTTGGAAAAATTTAAATAATAATATTATAGTTACAAAACCTATTCGCTCGAAGCAATTTGTGTGTTTCATTTTTATTGCCTGGGCCCGTTTAAAGTTAATATTTCCGAGACGAGTTCAATTGGCTATTACTTCCAAGCCCCAGCGATCATTGATTTTTCCCCTTTTGATCGAATACAAATGCACAATAATAGAAAGCTCCAGTGGTAACTCGTAGCATAACAGATAAAAGGTATTTAATTTATGCATTCATATGAACTTAAACCTAATACCGTAAGACAATAAAAGCTGGTTACATATATAGTATTTGCAAAGCTAATCTTCGGGAGGATACATTATTAAAGGTAATACGAGCCTACATCTAAAGGAAAGAAGAAGTTTAGTTATGTTTAAATTTTAGATAGCACGGATCTTGTATGGCTTACTTTAAAGGTTTTAAATTATCGATATTTAAAAGTATATTCGTTTAAATTTTATATTATGTAATTATATTGTTGTGTCTAGTCTAAATAACTTTACATTTTTACTTTACTTTTATACTTATTTGTCACTTTTACTACGTGTAGTACTACGGTTATAAATTGTTAAAAACAGAAACCACAAAATAGAAAATTATGCCGAAATAGGAATAGTCCATTGGAAATATTAAAAAAATCCTGATAATCCAAGATTTTTTTCCTCCATCAGATTTTTTTGCATAAAGTTTCAGTTTAAGGTATGAATAACCGGAAACTCACTATCGGTAGGCAAGAAAGGGTGTGCAATGCACTTTTGTGTAAAAAGAAGCATTTTTTGTAATTTTTTAAATTTGGTTCGATGCTGTTTTTATACAAATAATCCAAATAAATAAAACCTTGGTAATTTTTATTTTTTAATATAATTTTAAGTATTACAAATTGTTTAGAAACATGTATGTTGCATTTTGGGCCTTTTGGGCCAAAGAATTGCATTAAAAAGTACATAATTCCTATGCTAATTATAACTAATTACATAAAATCTTTATTATTGAAATTAATAAGGAAAAAAATTACATCCTTATTCTTTTTGAAAAAGGCTCATCGTCAGAAGGGTCACAACTGGTGTCTTTATCAGTATCGTCCCTTTTGGATCCATAATTTTCGATATGGTCAATGAAAATTTGTGGTTCAACTTCTATTTTCATAATTTCTGCTTTAGTAATTGAAAAGTTAAGTAAAAAGTCTTCTATTCCCTCATTATTTAAGCATTCCATGCCTTTACAGTGGTTGCATTTTAGATCAATTTTTTTGCAAGCACATTTATTTGTACAATTGCTTTTGCAAGAGCATTTAAAATTCTTAAGTATGGCTTCTAAGAATAATTTATTCCTAGAAAACTTATAATTTTAACAATATTTTCTGTAAAATATTTTCTGTAAAATATAAAAAAATAGCAAAAAATGCACAATTACACAAAAGTGCATTTTAAAATGCATTGCACACCCTTTCATGCATACGGATATAGCGGAGCGATTCCGTAAGTCTATCGTGTCGTTTTTTTTTTTGGCGTAGAACCAGATCAAACCTGTTAGGTTTCTTTGAGTATGTCACCGGGCACATGAAATCGTATTTTACGACATTTTTTTGTGGTCTCGAACTTTTTAAATTAATAAAAAGTGATTTTTTTAACTTATAAAAAAATTGATTTTTTTGTTTCCACCGCCATAACTTTAAAACTATCAAAGATACCGAATTTTTTTGTGCAAATTAAAGCCCACACTGTAGCGCTTTTAACCTTATAAACAGTTTGGGCAATTCGCACTTTCATTCCTCTAAAATCATATAAACTAAAAAAAATATTTTTGGTATTGAAATTTTCACTCAGTGATAAACTTTTTTATTTTTGAAAATATTTTCATACATGCAGCGAAGAAAATATAGCCAAATAATAACAAAAGTTTTTGAAAAATTTTTTTCCTAGAGCGTATCGTTTGGCAACAGCGATTTTTTTTCAGAGCGTAAAAAATATTATCGGGACCCAATAGCCCCGCATGCGGATAGCGTGCGTAGTTAAGTAATACATTAGTAGTGGTGGTTGTCGAAATTTAGAGTGTGCTGTATGTATTTAAAATTTTAAAACAATGAAGCGAATTATTTGTAAGAAAATTGTGTATGATGGATACAAATCTGTTTTACAAAGACCTAGAACAGCTATTCTCAACCGCTGGTCCGGCGGACCACCATGGCACAAGTGGTCCGCGGAGAAATTTTACTGGTCCGCGGACAATTTTCGATCCGCGAAAAAAAATTACTTATTAAAAAAAACAATAATAACTAAATTTTGGTCCGCGGGCCAAAAAAGGTTGAGAAACGCTGACCTAGAATACAAGGGTTGTTATCATTACTATTAAGTGCTGAAAAAAGGCAGGACAATCTAGCAAAAAAAAATTCTGTCAAAAAATGATATTTTAAATGGCGAAATTAAAATAAAATATCATAAAGACTGTCGTAAAACTTACACAGATTCTCAAAACTATTATCATAATTTGCAATCAGACAGTGGCGCCGCGCCGGTCCTTCAAAAACTTAAATGCGATAGTTTTAATATTAGACAAATGTGTTTTTTTGCAGCAATAGTAAAAATAAAAAGAAGAAAAGTTATATAAAAAATCTGTTTAAACAAGTAATTTAAATATTATTAGGTACCTTCATAGTATAGTTGGTACCTTTATATTAGTTTATATTTTGTACTGAAACAAAATACGAATTTCAATTTTATCCTTATAAATCCTGTTTAGGGTATTTATTTTTTTACATAGTACTGAATCTTTTTAGGTAGTAGAAAAGCTACCTATCAAAAAAGTAATAAAGCTGCCAGGAATAGAAACGACATTAATATGATATCTAAATTACGTGGCTATAAAGATTTATTTGCGTTTGATGAGAAATATCATAAATTATGTTACAGCCACTACATCTCTGAAAGAAACATAAAATCGCACAAAAATAGGAAAACGGTTTCCGAACCTACCCGAAAATAGTTCGACAATATCTACCTTTTCTGCGAGTATTGGTAGTGATGTTCAGATAGATCTTTTACTTCCTGAAGAAATGTCCAAAATTTAAACTTTATTAAGAGCTGCTGCCATAATACGTAGTGCAATGGCTTTATGTCAACCCAAAATTGAATTTCCAACATGTACTTGTGTGAAAGAAGAACTAAAATGTTGTAAGGAGTGTAAATTTCGTTCCTGCAATATCATTATTAAAGATTTTAAGGCAGAAATGGATTCAATTTACGTAAAATGCTACTAATGAAGCGCCTAAATAACTACTTACATATTACATTTTTGGGTCTGTAAAAAAATCACCCACGGAATTGGACGATTTTTAAATTTGCAATGTAAAATATTCTTTAAGTATTATTATTTAAGGCAAAAAATGCGGATGATGTAGTTTTCACCAAGAAAAGCGCAATAAAAATTCTAAAAATTGGTCATTATTTGACATTTTATTTTAACTATTTACGATTTACATGTAATAAATTCATGCATCGCTTCAAGACGTTTACAGTGTTGCTAAACGGAAATATTATTAATTTATAATAAAAAACTTTGCCGTTACCATAAGGATAATTTTCATTAAATCAAAAATATTTGAATTTCAAGCCAGTTACAAATATAATTAGGGAAAATAAAAAGCCGCTTTAACTAACCAGCACTAATCATGACCGACCAGAACGGCGCATTTATAATAAAAAAAATACAATTTAACGAGGAAAACCTAACCGGAACTAACCAGAACTAGATCATAGTTTGAAAGTTGTTGTTTGTTAGTTCTGGTTAGTTTTTTATATAAAAAACAACCTTCAATAATAACAAATTATTACAAAAAGTCTGGCAACATTGCTTATTCAAGCAGCATTCAGACATGTCAAAGAATAGCTTCGTATCATCTCTTTATATGGAAAAAAGAATTATATATTCCTGTTTAAAAAATACCTTTAACGAAGCCTTAGTTTATATTTAATGTATGTACTATATTTCTCAAATTTAATTAAAAGACACAAAGCATCCGCAATTTTTTGTTGCTAAAAATGTTTAAAAAATAATGAAGTTTTGAATGTATAATCAAAAAAATAACGAATCCCGTGGGTGGTTTTCTTTACCAGCAACCAATAAAAAAGTTGAATAAACCTACTAATTAGGTGGGTAATTAATAACAATGATTGATATTTTTGTATGGGTTTAAAAATCTACCCACCTGTTTTGGATATTTAAATTTTTTTTTTTTCTAAACAACTTAAGCAGCCCTTAGATCTGCGTTTAAACCTGTTGATACAACTTTAACTACCTACTACACTTCCACCGGACCGTAAGATCTTTGTAGTCGGCCGGCTCGCTAAGCCAAGCGCGCAAAAATATGACTTTGGCCGTTAAAAAAATATCACTGACTCAATACTATAAAAGGAATCTAAAAAATTTTTGTTTTAAAAACTTTTTTTAAACATTAGCAACAATTTGTACGCAGCATGTATGTATAAATTTTCAATAATAAACTTTTTTCTCGATTGCCTAAAATTACGCTACTAAAAATAACAATTTTGAGTTCCGTACTATTTTAAAAATTTAACAAAAAAATATCAGCTTCAAGTGGGACGTTGTTTGAAGCGCTATTGTGTCTACTTTAATCTAAAAAGAAAATTAACTTGATAGCATGAATATTATTAAAGATAGAGCAGTGGAGAAATTAAAATACGTGTTTTATTGAAAACCGATTTTTTGGGTTTTTCGAAATAAAAAGCTCTCGACCACAAAAAAATGCGTAAAAGTGATTTCGTGTACACGATTACCTTATTAAAGAATCCCACTAAGTCTGGTTTGGTTCTACGCCGGTTTTTTTTTCTCGATAACTAAGCGATTTTTCTTCCAAATTTTACTCCACTAATAGTGATTTTCCGGTTATTTATACCTTAAACTAAAATTTCATGCAAAAAAATCTGATGGAGAAAAAATTTCTGGATCTTTAGGATTTTTTCATTATTTTCAATGGACTATAAATAACCAGCTTGTGTTCCATATAAAAATGGCACACAGCAATAATGACACTCGCAAACAAATGTCAGTGGGGACAACTTCAGCTCCAATTTTTTTACAAATAAAGTATTTAAAGTTAAGTAAGAATATACAGTCTACCCTTTAATTTACCAGCCATAAGATTGGTCTCATCGTGCCTGATCTTTGAATGATAAAAATTGGGAGGTTTTATGGAATATAATTAAAGAATTCAATAGTTAACCCGGTAAAAATAAAGCCAGGTTAGAAGTTTTTTCTGATGCCATAAGGGCTATTTGGAATCGATAGCATATCTTATAGTCAAGTTGAAAAGGAGAGACAGACAGTTTAGGAAGGGGTCATAATTATAAAAATTAGGACTTTTCTTTTATTTTAAATAAAAATTGATTGCTGTAAGTTCGTTCTGAATAATTATTTAATAAAATTAAAGGTTGTTATACTTTCAATTTGTAACACGACCATGGTAGAGCTTGCGTCATTATAATTAAAAAAGCAAACATAAAAAGTAAGCTTACTTGAAATTACAATTATTTGGATTATGTCAATAAAAATAAACTAGATCAGTAAGTATAGATTAGATTAGATAAACTTGAACCCATTTAGTAAAAGATTTATGACTTTTAATAACAAATAGATTTGGTAGTGTCTCGTCTCTTAATTCTAAATTTCAGTCAGACGAAGGTTAATAATTGCATTTGATAATACTTATTTTAAGGTAATTGGTAATATAACTGCTTTTATACAAAAGAAAGGTTAATCAACCTGTGGATATGGCTTGTAATGCGTCTATAGCCTCGGGTAATTTGCAAGTCTTAGTGAAGTTGCCGTCAATAAGGCTGCGAATGTCCGATTGCCAGTATAAAAATTGGCTGAAGTTCTAGATTTTTCCGAAGCCTTGGTGGATGCTAATGATTCACTTAATGCGATTTAGAGGTTTTATTATCTAAGGTTATGTTGCATGGCATTTTTTGTTGATAGGTTCAAAAACAAAAATCTAAATATTTAAATTTTTATTTGTTCTATATTTAAACACTCTGCTTTCATAAAGAAACGCTATCATGACCTTAAAAATTTGTATGCCTCGCTTACTTACAAAACATTTACTTGCCCTAAAATCTCTTGGTGAAGATATAAAAACATAGGCAAGGTTAATTACACTGGTCAACAATATTTGAATTATCTCTAAATGTGACAGTAAAATTAGGTATTACTAACTCTAAGAGTACAATTATATGTTTGGTTCTATCATGTATTACTGAAAAGTTACCAATTTTTATTTTACTAAAGATATATTTAAACTTTATTTTAATTTACCATTAACCGATTCCAATTTTCATATCTCAGCTGAAATTGTTATTTTACTTGAGCCTGGTATATTCTGGTCTATATTTGACCCAAACTAGGTCAGGCTTGGTATAAATTTACCAATACTACGAAAAACAACATTTGGGTATCATCATAGCGAATAATTTAAAGTTTGTAATACCCAATAAATACTCAGTTAGATGTTTAAATATTTTAGACGTAGATAATACTTTTGATAATGTTTTTTTTTATTATTGGGAGATTAATAAAGTAAGCAATTCAACAGTAAATATGATAGATTAAAAAAAATATTTTGAACGTGACTATAAGGAGATTGTCACAAAAGATGAAACGGACAGATTTATAATGAGAATTCCATTCAAAAATAATTCAAATATACTAGGTGATTCTCAAAATATACCATTATATTGGTTTAATTTACATTAAAAAAATATAAAAACTCAGATTTTAAAAATAAATATGTACATTTTACGTCTGAATATAAATTTTTAGACCATATGTCTAAAGACAATGAAAATAAGAGATATTATCTTTCGCATTACGCGGTTTTAAAAGACAGGATTACCATAAAGTGGCGGGTGGTATTCTTGCATAGGCAAATACTACATCCGGAGTCTCACTCAATTTAATTCAATTTAAGTATCAAACGTTATTTTAAAGTTCAGATTTAAAAATAGATATTACTATTTATCAGTTAACTATCGTAATCCATGGTGCGGCATCAGCGCCATATCTGACGGTCAGGTGCCTATTTGAAATTGCCAATAAAAATTAAATAAATTTTTCCTTTGTTTGCAAAATATAAATTTAATGAGTGCTAATTCTTTGGTAGAACTTTTATAGATAAAAAATTACTTAGTAAAACTTTTGAGCAATTATTGACCAGAACTAAGAAAATTTTTATGCAATATTAAAGAAATATTAAACGAATTTTAAATCAATCAAGAATTAGATGTGAGCATACTTAACATAGAGGTAAATGAACAGAATAAGACACGATGGGTATATTTATACGCCAATAGCGATCACATAAGATACAAGATTAATATTTACGATATTCAAAACTCTTCAATAGGCTTTAGTTTAACTTGAAATTTTTGATCCTTCGGGCTTACTGCATATATTAATTATTATAATTAAACTTATTACTCAAGATCTTTGGAAAGTAAAGATAGGTTGGCATGATGCAATTTCGGCTAAATTCTTTAAATTTATTATTTTCTAATGTAAATAATATAAAGAAAATTATAATTCCAAGATTTGCAATTATTTATGAACATTTAAATAATGAAATGCACGGTTTTTGTGATTTGTTAAATAATGCGTATGAGGCGTATTTATTTGTATGTTGACATCTTTGGGTAAATATGGTTTAAATCTCCTATGCGCAAAGTCGCAGGTTAGACCTAAAAAAAAATAGGTCTACCTCGACTTGAATTTTGTGGCGCGCATCAGTTATTTGTAAAATAAAGTAAAAATTAATTTTAATACAATATATTATTGAAATGGCGATCACATAAGATACAAGATTAATATTTACTATATTAAAAACTCTTTAAAGGACTTTATTTTATCTGTAATTTGTAAATTTTTTACCCTTCGGGCTTATTGCATTCAGTTAATATTATGGGTAAACTCATTACCAAAGATCTTTGAAAATTAAAAAGAGGTTGGCATGATGCGATTCCGGCAGACTTGTTAAATACTTGGAATTTAATATATTTTAATCTAAATAATTTTGGAAAACTTAAAATCTCAAGATGTGCAATTATTTATGAATATTTAAATATTGAAATTCACGGTTTTTGTGATTCGTTAAACAATGCGTATTTATTTGAATGTTTATTGACATTTTTGGGTAAATATGGTTTAAATCTCCTATGCGCGAAATCGCAGGTTACACCTAAAAAAAATAGGTATACCTCGAGTTGAATTTTGTGGCGTGCAGTTATTTGCAAACTTAAGTAAAAAAATAACTGATTCTTTAGAAATTAATTTTAATACAAAATATTTTTGAAATGGCTCTTTCATAACTTTGTGCTTGATAAGAGGCAAATCCAATAACAGTAACAGAATGTGTAATAATTTTTTATAAATTTGTGGAATTTAAAGATTCATTTGGCACAATATATGTACATTTTTGTACTCATTGCATCCAACTTATTTTCTATTTATTGCAATATAATAGTTGCCTGAGAAATGTACACAAATTGTCCATTAAAAGTAATTAAAAATTTGATAAATAATTAATACACATTTTGTTATTGTCCTCATTCAGAATTTTCGCAATAAAAATATTAAACGTATTTTATGTTTTACGTACCATAATCAAAAAAACGCAAAATAATCGGGGCCGTTAGTCAATATTTGACACGACTTTAAAAACACATGAACCTTTATTACATTTTCACCCTTCCAGCTTATGTTAGAAATTAAAAAAAGCGAGTAACTGCACTTTAATAACACGGAAAAATTTCAGTAAAAATTAATTTTCTTTAAATATTTTTGATCAAAAAAAAAAAAAAAAAAACACCGAAATTTTAAATTTATAACCAAGGAAAACTACTAATTTTAACCAAAATGAATATAAGTAACCCTCGTTAAGCCGAACTGGGTCTGGTAAACATTGCTGACACTAAAATTTTGCGAAAAATATTTATAGATTTCATGTTAGATTCGAGTTTTTAAAATAAAACTTTTAATAGCCAGAAGTAACCAGAACCAACCAAAAGAAACAAGAAATAATTTACAAAACAACTTGAAAATTTTCAATATTTGTTTATTAAATACCAAAACTTAATAATAATTAAAAAATAATGTTGCAATAACACATCTTGCAACCTGAAAGCTATTTTTCTATAGCCACAAGTACGCTTACATTTCTTCTAAATATTTATAATAAAAATCTTACTTTAAACAGTAAATTTCCCTTATAATCGTGACAACACTGCCTTAATATATTTAAATCATTTTCAAATTCCTCTTAACAATTTACTCCATAATCGTGCAACCTGCCAATTTTTAAATCATGTGTTCAAAAATCTCTAAACAATTTAAAAATTTAACGAAACAAAGGAAGCTTTATAGAACGTTAAACATCTTAATTTTCGTAAGTTCGATAGATGCGCCTCAGCTTCGGAGGACGAGTTTTAGTGAATCTAAATAAAGCTACAACTCTCGATCTTGAGAGCAACTTTTTCCAATTTATGAAATAAATTTGACCAAATGAAAGGGTTATCGTAGCTAATTTGAATGCGCAACGCCGACAATTTAATTATAGGACTTTGGGGTCTGTCAGGATACATTTCTGAAAATTTTCTTTATTTTGCGGTAAGTCATTAAAGTTGAGGTAGGACGTGTTAAAAGTTTCTAGTTTTATTATAAACATGTGCCCCATTTAGCAACAGTCATTCTATAGGGCGTTCAAACCTTAATTAGCACCTATTGGGTCTCAATTTACATTTGGTCGATAGCAGAATTTGTTGGCAACTACTTATGGTGCGGAGGCGTACCGATTAACGTTTCCCCAATAAATAAAATAGTATTTTTAAATCAACTGCAATTTTTCTAAAATTAAATTATCCAGTGTATTTCCGTTTTTTTTACTGTACTAAACTAAAGCAACCAATAAAAAACATTATTACTACTAAATTAACTTTTGAACTCGGTTTATTTCTATCCCATTTATATTATTAGAGAAAAATAAGGATAAATAGTTTTAAAATAAAGAAAATCATCCGGTGTTTTTAATTGTCTCACTTAAAAGTAAACTTAAAAAAATTAACATTTTCTTCATTTTATACAAAAATTCTCAATTATAAATAAATGCCCCATTATTTAATTTACAATAAGAAACAAGTAAAAGATATTGTATAAGTTAAAATATTATTATATTTTTTAAAATCCATGAAAATATACATGGCATAATTACTCAAAATACTTTATAATCTCTACGAAAACAAGTACCCGCATATTTGGGTATAATTTAAATACCTCTATGTTTTCCCATGTTAAGCTATTTTGTCAAATAGTTATTTCTCTTTTAATAAACATATTATTTTTTATTTAAATTATATATATATATATATTATATATATATATATATATATATATATATATATATATATATATATATATATATATATATATAATATATATATATATATATATATATATATATATATATATATATATATATATATATATATATATATATATATATATATATATATATATATATAATAGTATATTAGTTTTCTATAAATAGATATTTTAAGGAAGGATAATTATTTATTATTATCATCATACCATTCTACACGAAAACTATAATCATTTTTCATAGTTAATTTTAACTAGGATTGCAACCTAAATTAGAAAGTAATATTGCTTGAGCGAACCGCCAATGATACAGGTTTATCGAAATCAATGAAATATTGTTATGTGCAAGCAACGATTTCGAAATCATGATTGCTATTGAGATCGTTGATGATAAAGTGCCGTAATTTCAAGACGATGCAATTTGGGATAATTTAAGTGCCCTATCGATTAAACAACTGCACGGGGTAAACAGTATATTAATCCACCAACCCACCCCCAAGAAATTATACGTCACGCACTTTGGCGATCAATCAAAAATTTTTGAATTGTATATGGCACACGACGACATTATGCCGGAAGGTGATTTAGACGTGTTGTAAATTTTGTAGGACAACTTGTTTCTTGCTTGTTTCCCTGCAGCCATTTGTCAACGCCGGTGCAGATATTTATGATTTGGGTTTACCGAGAAAAATGGGAGAAATAAGTGATAACTAGCAATACATTTTTGATTTCTTTAATTTTCTTTTTTTAATTTAAGGCAAAAATAGATAGCTTTCTGGTATAATTTTGTATTGTTTTTTATCTATACAGGGTGTCCGGCAAGTCTTAGTACGGGCTAATATCTCCGAAGTTAGTAAATATAGAGAGACCAAATTTTGGTGAATGCATACGTATAAAAAAAATAATTATTTTACGCATTTACAAGTTTTTCACCTTAACAGGGGTGGCACCAGGGGGTTACACCCAAAAATCTTAAATGAAATCCTATGTATATGTAACTTATTTTAAAGGCTTATAAGAAACAAACATTGCTGCACAAACTAGAGGTCTCTACGATCACCCGTTCACGATTAATAAAAGATTATTAGTAAATCTAGAAGAACAGTTTTAATTTTAATTTTATAAGATTTTTACAATGACTACCACCAATCTCTTGACAATAATAGAGTCTATTTTAAAGCTCTTGTTTTACGTATGTCAGAATTTGTGGTGATATAGTGGCACATACACCCGTGATTCGTTGTCGTTGTTCTGCTAAAAAATTGGATCGTAGACAAAAGCATCATTTTCAAGAGTAGCTACAATTGCAGGTGTAAAGCTTCTTTCAAAAGTTGTAAGTATAGGTGTCCGGTAAGATTTTCTTCAATAAAAAAAGGACCAATTACCGTATTACCAAAAATTTCGCACTATATGTTTAATTTCTCAGGATTTTATGTATGGCCTTCTTCAATCCATCGAGGATTCTAATCACTTTAGTATTGACAATTGTGTCAATTAACTAACCAATTAAAAAAAGCTGGCTTTGTTACTAAAAGATATCCTATAAAGTTAGTTTGGTCGTTGGGCAATTAAATGTTCCATAGTTTTACAAAACTCAGCCTTTAAATAAATGAACTTATGCTTTGGAAAAATTTCATGCACTGTTGATTTGCCTATGGTAACATCGGCAGCTATTTTGCGCACTGATTACTTTGGTTCAATGGTAATTATACCTTAAACTTGTATTTAAAGCTCCTTGGTTTAAACGGACGGACGACCGGATCTTGGAGCGACTTTTACGCTAAAAGTTTATTTTTGCACAACACTTCTTACGTAACTAGAATAAATTGATATATCTGGAAAAAATCATTAAACAATCTAGCTGCCTCATGAAAATTTCGATTAGCTTGTCCATACAAAAAATAATTAAAGGTTAAAGAAAAAGCTTTTTGTTTAAATTTATTTTTATAATTATTGTATAGTATTTTACGTTGTCGGTGTTTATGTTTTACAATAATTTAATAAAAATTATGATTTACAAGTTGTAAATTATTATTTAATATGTGAATTAATGTCTTTCCAAAAGAAATATAAATATATTATATTTTTATATTTACATTGTAGTAAGTTTGTAATATTATCTGGACGTGCATTTTCCAAAATATGTTTTCCCTTAAATATGGAAAAGACGTTTTATTTTGATCTATGCCTCATTTTATTACTAAAAAAAAATTAGCTTGTTGATAATCGTACAACAGATGCTCATAGAATCACCAACTTATAAACAGAGAACTGAAAAATTGGTGAATAATATTAATAGGTTAGTGTAAGGATTTGGTTATATGAGTAAATAACTGATATTGTGCAAAATACAGATTGATGAAAATGAATTGTTACATACTCATTAATTAAAAATAATGCATTTGGCAGACGCGCTAATTTTGTAGAATAAATATTTTTTCGATTATTAAATTTAATTATCTGTTCATTAAACTGCTAAAGATATGGCTATATATATATATATATATATATATATATATATATATATATATATATATATATATATATATATATATATTTTAAATGTTTCCAATACGAAGGGTTCAACGACTAAAAGCTTAAAGACGCCGCTTGTAGTCTATACGTATACGACAGGTTAAAACAATTAAATCGTCAGTATACATGGGATCTAAAAATTTAAAATTTAATAAAAATGTTGGCTTAAACACGCATGTGCAGTATGGTTGGTTTTATTTTATATCCAGAAAAACTTATGAGGTTTACTTACGTTTTTTTTAATAAGATCATTTTGTAGAAATAATAATAAATTAATTTAAAAGAAAAACCAACCACTTGTACAGTATATGTGAACGAAGAATTAATATCGGTTAGGGTTATAAATCAGTTTTATGTAGTTAAGCTACCTAATTACTAGGAATATATCTGATTAAATAAGGTGATGTTGTTTTCTCCCCGTGATGTGTTGTCTCTCTGGCCTAGATTAAAGGATTCTCGTAATGAGCTTAGCGCATGATATTGTTTATGTATGGGTTTGATAATTAATCGACTTCTCCACATTAAAGACAAAGTAGTTCTTTGCTTTTTTTGTGATAAGGTTTTGGTAAGTAAACCTATTGTGCTCTTTTTGTAAGCATTACTTGTTTTTCTTTTGATAGGCTTTTTAGAATGACACACATAGTTGGGTTTTTTTTAATTCTGATTGGCTCACTGGTCGGAGTACTTTGCTTTTATCTGATTTTATTAACGCGTTTGTGTTACTGGCTGGTACTCAGTTTAGGTATATTTAAATAAGACTAACGACATTGTAAAAAGCTTGATTTCCTCTTTCATTTTTTCATCTACATAAAGAGATCGTAATAATAACGTGTGTATAAAATTTTGGTCCAACTTCTTAAAGAATGGGGTATTTTAAATAAAGCTTTTGTGTATCATAAATTCGGCTTAGGGCATCAGTATATTTAGTAAATTAAAATTGTTGTTGTTGGCCTAAGTCATCCAAAGTTTTTCAGTATAAATGATCTTTTAGTAATGTGGTATGATTGACGCAAACAGATTTTAGATATTTATAAATTATTATATTTTCTTAACTTATAGCTTTGGATTTTTATCTTTTTGTGTGCTTAGTAAAAAATTTATAAACATGTGATCAAAAATGGCAAATATTTTAAAACAATAATGGGTTTATGATTGGCTTTTACACATAAGGTACATTTTTAGTTTATTTTTTTAACTCATTGTAGAAATAAAAAAAATGTATACTGGAATAAAAAACTTGAGGCAATTTTTTAAATATGTAATATTTTAGTTTTTTTACAAAATATATGTAAAACCAAAAAAAAAATTAATTAAACTGATTAGGGTGGAATATACATTAAGATTTTAAAAGTAAATTTAATAGAAAATAAAATTATAAAAGAGTGTACAAAGAAATGAAATTAAAAAAAATATCTTAAATATCTGCCAAAATACGTGTTCGTGCATATATTTTGAAATACAAGTGATGTGTCCGAAAATAATACTGGGCAAATAAAAAAACGAAAAATCATATTTAGAAAATAAGAAACGTTACATCAAAAAACAAATTACGGTCATAAACTCCACAAATAGTGTAAATGTTACTGGCTTGTTTGTCAGACGTTGCTGTGCAAAAGTGTAATAATAAATTCTTTCACGGCGCTGACAAATACTTGCAAGAATAAGTATACGAAATAAAAAAAAAGTATTTACATGTTAATAATAATTTTAGTAAGGTAATATAATTATATTTTTACAACAATAAAACTCCATTTTTTTAAAACCGACATACCGTGAGGTAGTAAATTAAAAAAATATATTTTACACTGTTTTTAAAAATAAAATAGGACATAAAAATTACATGTCACAAAAATTCTTTCAGACAAGTATAAATGTTATGTATGACGAAAATTAAAAGTATATGCTATTAAAATATATATAACAAAAATATATCTATTTAAAATGGTAAGAATTACCAAATTCCGCTATTTTTTTAAATGAATCTTCAGGTTGTCCGTTTTATAATATCGCGGACAACTTTATGGGTCTTGCGGATCACCGGTAGATAATAAATACTGATCAACTACATACAGCAAGAGTAGTAAAAATATCCACTTAAAGACGCCAGGTCTTTCACAACCCATAGGTGGACAAAAGAAAAAATCATTTCTGTATAGGTTAGGTCCTTAAGAAAACTAAAGCTAAGGTCACACACACGTTTGCTGCGGAGTTTTGAGACTGCAGTCTCAGACGCTGCTGAAAATTAAAGTCCGGTTTAAAGTTGAAAAGACCCCCAGCGTCATCAACATGCGTTGTTCTCTCTCACTTTAAAATTATACCCGTTCTCGTCGCTCTGTTCCAAATTTAACAACGTATGGGTGGAGCGTCGAGAGAGAAAGGCTTAATCGCGGACTCTTTTGGTATGACGTTCCTGGCCTTTTCTTCTTTAAATCGGACTCTACGTATTGTGTTCACAAAAACGAAGAAACTACTCCGCACTATGCACTATTTGCAGCCATAACTGCCTTTAAACACTGTAGATATTAATGGATATTAGACAGTCACATTTTTTAATAGTGTCACTTTTATTTGAAACCTGTATGCATCATCGCGATATTTAATATAGGTATTAGGAATTCGAAAAAAATATATTTAAAATATTATTTCTGCTAGAAAGAAGACGCCGACGTCGTGCCATAAAAAAGAGGATTTGGGTGAAAGATTAAATCGAAAATAGGGAACGTTGTGGAATAACGAACAATTTAACAAGGGAATTTCGAAAAGGGAAAGTGTGTTTTACAAAAACTTTTGACGAATGTTAGCGGTAGGGTTTAAATGCTTATTAGAGAAGGTGACACCTTTAATTAAAAAAAACAAAATACATTAATGCAAAAAGCAATAAATCCATCTGAGCGACTGGTAATTACTCTAAGATATTTGGCAACAGGTTAGTAATTATGTTTTTACGTGTCCTTTCTTTAAAAAGCAAACAGGTGTCACAGAGGCAACTGCTGGAAAAGTTTACACAGAACCAGATTTTTTTGCTAAAAAACTTATGTTTGACCATTGCTACTTTGTGGGCGGCGCGCAGATAAAAAATACTGCAACTGCAACTGCAAAAATATTCTACACCCTTCTTTTGTGATTGCGAGATAATTCAGACATGATACTTCTACAATGCGTAGTTTCTGATGATACACTGGTGCAAAAGAAGCTGTGTGTTACCTTAGGTAAAAAAGAGTTGTAAGAGACATCAATCTCAAAACGACAATACTTTAAGCAGCGTCTAAGTGGGACTCATATAGAGCATACTGATTGGAAGAAATAGTTTTTGGTCAAAAAAGAATTTGAGCTTTTTTAAAGCTGCTGTGGCTATAGATATAAAATGCTTCTAAGAAGATAATTATCGAAAGTAAAAGCCACAAGGATAAATGATTCTTTATTCTGCAAAACTGGGCTCCCCTAATTAAAGAATGATTTATGGTAGATCTTTTTGCGACAACAAACAAGACTATTTTTTCAGGCATTAAACTAGTTAAGATCTTTAGTGTTCAAAGCCTAAATTAGTTGAATGCCATTAAAAAAATATATTGGTGTTATCCTGCGCTTGTTTTTTAAATCAAGCTGAGAAACTAAAAATAACTAATAGGCGAAATAACATTTACAAAACAAATTCTATCCGAAGCCGTTTTAACACCAAAATGGCTAATTTTATATATATTTTTTTGCTAAATACTGAAGCTAGGGGTACAAACTTGTCGCATATACGTGTGTGCTCAGTCTAAGTATGCTCATCTTTTCTCTGTCTACACGCAGCATATACCACGCATTATATTTAATAATAACTACAGCAATGATAAAAAAATATGTTTCTTTTTTTAATTGCAAATTACAATCTTAACTTATAATATACCAGGTTGTTCAATAAGTTTTGCGGTTCGATAAGAAAAACATCATTTTATTGTCTGAAATACACTTTATTATTCAGTATAGTCTCCCTAAACATCAAAACACTTGTTTCAACTAGATTCTAATATATGAATTCCATACCTGAAGTAAGAATCTTAAAAGACAGCAAAATACGCTTCCACAGCTATTATCACCTCATCATTTGATGAGAAACGTTTTCCACGCATGAATTTTTTTAGGCGTCCTGAATGCGATGCAAGCTCCAACAATTTGAAATTTAATTCATGGATTTTAACCATTCTCAAAATGCTCTTGAGAACCGGTGCATTGTCCTAATGAAAAAAAGTTTGTTTTTTTTTGCAAACCGTGTCTTTTTTTACGAATTTTTCCTTCAGCTGATCAAAGAGGTTAAAATAATATTTAAAATTTATTGTTTTACCAATTTGCAAGTAATTCACAAACATAATTTCTTTCGCATCTCAACAAACTGATGAAACTGACGCTAACACCGTCTTGTTCGATTTTTGGACATGAACTCGTTTCGGAACCAAAGAACCAGGTTTACACCATTCTTTTACCTCTTGCTTTGATACAGGATTATGATGATCGATCCAAGTCTCAACCATAGTGATGAATCAATGCAGAAAATCTACTTTATCCTTTCGAAAACACTCTAAATGTTACTGAAAAAGTCGCATTCGAAAGTGGTTTTGTTCCATTGTTAACGAATGCGGCACCCATTGTGCACACAGCTCTCTGAAACCCAATACTTTAGTCAAAATAATGCTTGCACTGCCAAAGAGATGCCTAGGGCTTATACTTAATCTCTTTCAGTCACTCGACGATTTTCCGATACGATATCCTGTATGTTTTTTACTATTTCTGGTGTTGGTGTCTTGTACGATCACGTTTAAATTCAGTTACTCACGTTTTTACTGTACTAATTAAAGGCAAAGAATCCTTATACACTTTTAACATTCGTTCATAAATTTCCTTTGCTTTTAGACTTTCCAAACATAAGAATTCAATCACTGCACGATACTTGATTTTTTCCATTGTAAAAAAATGAATTGACATATTAAAATGAAACTTCACATACGTTGATATAAAGAGTGTACTAACATAATACAAATAATTTAGGCTAGTAGCAACTCCCCCTCTTATTGAACCGCAAAACTTATGGAACATACCAAAATACCTAAATAAAGGCTAAAGAATCGGATGCAGTTACCATGACATTAAAAACTTTTAGCTAGTACTATGTTGCTTATCTGTTAATGTATTTATTTAGAAAAACTAATAAAAGTGAATAGTCTCATTTCTGTATATTTATTGTCAGTTTATTTCAGTAAGAATCAAAAGGACCTGATCTCAATGCAAACTCTTTTAGTAAATAAAGCAGTCATTCTTAAGTAAAGATTATTTTGTTGTATAATAATAATTGGCACAAAGTATAGATAAAAAAATGGGTCTTTCAATACAGCTTTTTATATTTATCCCAATATCAGACTTCTAATGAATCCGATATCAGATTGAAAGAGAGTTCTTATATCTCCTCTTACTCGTGTCGCTACCAGACACGAACACTGTATCTGTTCTGATGTGTTCTGGTGTCCCTGTCTCCTGGAGAGTATGACGAGCAGACGATTAGATCCGTCATGTCCTCCTCTCCCGGTCTAGTGACTTGGGTAGCTACCAAGTCCTTGTTACAGGAACCAGATGTGTGTGATTCTGAGGCCGCATTTCCGGCCTTACCCTATAAAAACGGTTCTATCCGCTTTCTGTTTAAAGCCAGGGAACCATTTTCCCCATAAAGGCGGTTCTGTCCGCCTTCAGTTTGGATTCAGGGATCCCTTCCTAAGCAACTGTTTGTTCGGGATGGATTAGCCCTTTCGCATTTAAACAGGCGCCGATAGACTTTAAAACAAAGAGACACCTTTTGGTCAAGGGAAAACACCTTTTCACCAGGGGACTGTTTCTTGGGGACAGAGGAATGTTTAAAAATCATAAAATTTCTAGCTAATAAACTTTATTACTGGATATTGTCACTCAAAAGTGTTTTTACGAATTATTTTGGTCGGTTAAACTTGTACCATAACTTAATTTCATTTTATGGACTAAGAAGTAGTAGTTACCAGGAAAGCCCCGAATTACCGTCAGTAAAGGCTAAATACTTTTGAAAGTATCTAGCCTTTATCTCAGAGGCACCGTTGGAGACACATGTTTAAGGAACAGGATGTCATTTACCCATCGGCACGGTATGCTAACACCTTGAGTTAAGCCTTGTGTTCATCTTAGCTTTGGATCCCGTTCCATACGCTAGCCAAAAGAGATGCCGATAACCAGCAACCCTAGCGCTTGTTCCAAAAGATCCTACTGGGTCCAACCACGACAACGACATGTGAACACAGCGGTGGGAAGTTTTAGTTTTAAATAGAAACCAAGGGACTGTGTGTAAAATTGGTAACAAAATTAAAAAAAAAACTTTTTAGTTGTATTATTTAATTAAAAATAAATTTTTCGGACATTTTTAATAAAAAGTACATTAGATTTTAAATATCAAAAGTATGACATTTTTTGGTCATAGTGAGATAAACACCTTTTTCGCCAGGGGACTGTTTTTGGGGACATGGAGGGAATTGATTTTAAAAATCATAAAAACTTTTTCTATGTAATAAACTTTATTTTACTGGATATTGTACGGTCAAAAGTGTTTAATTAGGAGATTATTTTTTTAAGTCGAGTATAAATTGTAAAATAAACTTAATTTTTCATATTATATCGGCCTAAGATAGTGAGTTGCTTAGTTTACAGGGAAATACCCATAAATACCGTAAATTCACAACAAAATACAAATTTTGTATATTTTATTTTTAAATATTTGCCTTATTTTATAAGAATATATTGTCTGACGTTGACGTCACTTACCATTTCTTATTATTAGGTTTAGGTTGTGCTATAAATACACCGGACAAGTTAAAATTCTTTGCCAGTTACCTCTTGTTTATCCGAATTTTCTTGGTAAAGTCGCAATAATAAATTCCTGTCCGGCGTTGATAAATGGCTGAAGGCAAACAAGCAAGAAACAAGTTGTCTTGGTAAATTCACAACATAACTGTATTATCTTTAGACGTGACATTTTGTCATTTAAAATTAAACACACTATACTTTTAGCGCTGTAGCACCCATTCTTTTTAAATTTAATCAAGATTCTTAATACATTGTGACCGGTCAAGTCCTCAGGATTAGTGATTTTTTATTGGTAAGAGTTTTATTCAAAATTTGCATTAATTTCAGTTTCGAACAAGGTGAAAATTAGCCTAAAAAATAGTAGTCACGCTCTTCGCATTATCTGTAAAATTTTTATTTAAAAAAAAACCAAAGAGGAGATGTTTTTAAAAATATCAAAATAAAAATATTTTAAAAAGTTTTTCTAAATGCAACTTTTAGCCCTTATGCAGAATTGCTGTGATCAAAAGCTAAGGTGAATTTTGTTATAAAATAAAAAATCTTTATTTATTCTTCCGAATGTATTTCGTCCCCTTTAAAATAATCTCCCTTCGATAAAATAGACTCTTCAGTCGTCTTCAGGTATGGCCTTCAATGCTCGTAGCGATACACGTTGAATCCCTTTAATTAACTCAAAACGGAGACCTCGAAGTGATGTTTTGAGTTTTGGGAACAGCCAGAAGTCACACGGAGTAAATCAGGCGAATACGGCGGCTGAGCAACGATATGATTAGAATTTTTGGCCAAAAAGTTTTGAATAACCAATGCAGTGTAAGATGGTGCATTATCGTGATGCAAAAACCAAGAGTTGTCTCGCCACAATTCCGGCTGTTTCTTTTATAGTGAACTACACCAGGATCGAAGAAAACAGTCAACATGACATAACTTCTGAATGACTTTGCATTAATTTTCGTGGCCGTTTTTCACCTTTTGCACGGTATTCACTTGATTGGTGGGTTGTTTCCGGATCGTATGCATATATTCCAGTCTCGTCACCAGTAATAATGCGTTTTATAACTTTCTGATAGTTTTCAAGCATGTACAGACTTCTCTGCGTCGTTCTTTTACCACTAAATTGAGAAATTTTGGCACCAAACATGTTTTCACTTTTCTAAGACCCAAATGATCCTTCAAAAACGCTTGAATCGATTTATATGAAATATTTACCATATGATATATTTACCATACCCATAGATAATCGTCGATTTTCAAGCACTAAATCCTTCACTTTCTTGATGTCTTGCTCGTCAATTGATGTTCATGGTGGTCCAGACCGTTCCAAATCAGCAACATGTTTTCAGCCCTCTTTGAAGTCCTTATACCACTTATACATATTTTTTTGCGACATGGTATCATTGCCAAATGCTTTTTGTAGCATTCTAAACGTTTCGGCACAAGAAATTTTATTTCGCAAGGAAAATTTAATCGCACTTCGGTGCTCAACAAAATCAGACATTGTAAAAATCGCCAAATCAACTTTTCTTTGTTCACAAAACCAAGCGTAAACTAAATAGTAATGATGTTAGAGACGTAAATTTTTTACCACATAGTACTAGTAGTGGTACCAACTTAAAAATAAATCAATTTGCCCAAATTGGCGTGCGTGGAAAGTTAAAATGAAATATTCACCTTTGTTTTTGATCACAGTAATATATGATCACTGTCCTTTTTTGTCCATTATTTGTAAATTGCAACACAAAATTAGATTTACCGCAACCTACATAAAACTTCTTAGTGTTAACAAGGTTTATTCCAAATATATATTTTTTTTAAGTGGCACCATTCTAAATGTGTGTTTTTCCGCCAAATTGAGTTTGAGCCAGTGGCGGCTGGTACATAAGAGCTGCAGAGCTGCAGAACCACCAAAAAAAAATAGAAAATAAGCCTTAAATCTAAAATAAATAAATGTTTCTGATGTTTAAATTATTTGTGTTTAATTAAAAAAAAGTTAAACGGACAAGTAACTTCGAACGAACCCCGAGACAAGTTACATTGAACGAACTGCGCGACATTGCTGGCCAGACGTAGTCAACAACATATCTCCACGCGCTTGACCATATAAATTTAGCAGGGCGACACAATGTGGTTCTGTGCTCGTAATTTGCCCTCGCCTCTGACGTCGCGACTCCCCGCGCCTTTGATTTTAATACCGTTGTTTTAACGGGAATATATTCTGCATTTTACGCAGTGCTGAGAGATAGTGATTAGGTTTTGACGAGTTTTTCGAGCAGTTATCGGTACCGCGTTTTCTGTATAAAAAATCTAAAATTTTCGCGTACTGTTATAAGCGTTATATTTGTTTTTTCCTTGATTAATATTCATATTAGAGATGGATATTATCGATAATTTATTAAATGTTAAAAGGTTTATAAAGTACACCTACGAAGAAAATTAAATTAAAGCAAGGTGGACGTCCTTTACCAGATATTTCCATCGAAAAAGAAGGCTCAAGTCGTGGTAAACAGTACAAAAGACAATTTAATCGTGAAGTGTACTCAAGAAACGATTGGATTTGTGGATGCAATAAAAAAAAATGCTCTTTTCTGTTTTCCTTGTGTATTTTTTTGGCGGAGATAAATCGTGGACCCAAATTGGAGGACAGATTTAAATCATTTGAGTCAAAAAATAAAGAAACATGAAACGTGCCGACACCATTTACATAATGTAATGGAATTTGCTTTATTAGGCACCGTAAATATAAGGGAACAACTAGATTCTGCCTACTGGGTAAATATTCAAAAATTTAACGAAGAGGTGACAAAAATCGGTATGTTTTGTCTAAAATTATTGATTGCGTTAAATTTTTGTGGAATATTTGAATTGGCACTTCGAGGACATGACGAGACGAGTGTCTCAGAAAATCCAGGAATTTTTCGTGGCCTTATTAACTTTAGTGCAGAGCTTGACAAAACTTTGGAGGAACATTTAGAAAAGTCGACAGTGTTTAAAGGGATTTCAAAAGAAATTCAAAATGACATTTTGGACTGTATTTTAGAAGTATGCCAGGAGAGAATTTTGGAAGAAATTCGTCAATCTCCAAATCTGGCAATAATTGTAGACGAAACAACTGATGTGTCCGCAAAGACGCAGTTAGTAGTAATACTTAGGTATTCGAAATGGCGAACCTATAGAACGTTTCTGGACCTATCTAAACCCTATTGGTGTTAATGCAGAGTCCCTCACGCAAGATATTTTTTCAAGTTTTGAATGTAATATTACCAGACACAAAATCAACCAATAAACTAATTGCTCAAAGCTACGATGGCGCATCCGTAATGAGTGGAAGGCATACTGGAGTCCAGGCAAGGATTAGGGGAAATTTCCATATGCCCATTTTTTTGCACTGCTATGCGCATCAATTGAATTTAATAATGTCCAAAGCTGCTTTACAAAATTCACAAGTAAGACTTTTTTGGTAATTTGCAAGAAATACCAGCATTTTTAGAAATTCGCCACAACGTGTAGATGTACTGATCAAACTAGTTCAAAGAAGAATTCCCCATGGTGCGCCAACTCGGTGGAATTTTAACATCCGCACTGTTAATATTGTTTTTGAACATAGGGAATCTTTAATAGAATGTATGGAGAACATAGAAGACTCTTTTACTAATCAAACTGTTTGTAGTGCCGCGTCATCTATCAGAAGAATACTCTAGATAAAAATTTTATTTTCTGGCTAACTTTTTCCATCGTGTCATGCCTCATGTAGATGTTCTTTTTAACGAGCTACAAAAAATACAAACATGACCCTGTAGAAATAAACAAAAAATTGAGACTTTTGAGCAGAATGTGATGTCACTAAGAAACTCAGTACCTGAAGTCGTTAGCCAAGCTTCTTCATTATCCACCGAGCCCTTATCTAAAATTCGTAGAAATGACAGTAAATTGGATCATCGTATTGCCGCTATAGAAATCTGCGATGTAATTTTGAACTGTGCGAAAGATCGATTTGCATTTAAAAATCATTTATCTGCGGCTACTTTTTTTTATTCTAAAAAATTTTGGGGGAATTTTTTTGTGATAATTTTCCCGAGGAAATTTTAAATTTAACATGTTCTGCTTATCCAGACATAGATAAAGAACTTTTAAAAAAACTGAATTATCAGTAATTTATTCCAGGAGACTGTAGATCCTTAAAAGGAGCAGTACCGTTTTTAAAATTTTAATAGAAAATAAATTATCAGGGGCATTTCAAAAACCAAAAGAATTTTAAAAATTTATAACAATTCCAATGGCGACTGCAGAGGCTGAAAGATCATTTTCTACTTTAAAACGAATCAAGAATTTTTACGTAATTCTATGACTCAGGATCGTCTAGTGGCTCTATCAATGCTATCAATTGAAAAGGAAATGATTCGTGAAATTTCAATTTTCAATGAGAAGGTTACAGACAAGTTTTTTTCCCAAAAAAGGACAGAAGAATCAACTTAATTTATAAAAAATAAGCCTTTAGTCTTCGGAGACATTCTTTGTGACATTTACTTGTATAAACTTTTTTTCCCTTCTTCTCAAATCTGTGTAAGTTTATATTTATGTTATTTTTAATTCTGGTTTGTTAAATGTATATTACTAATCGTTTGCTGCTGTGCAGAACCTCTATATTTGTAACTCACGAGCCGCCACTGGTTTGAGCTATTAAAACTTGTTCACATGTGCTGCAAAGTTAATTTATTTTAACCCTGTATAAGGTACCTTTATACAAAAGGTAACTTCTGTCTAAAAGAAATAAACTTTAATATTGCGTTTTCTGTATAAAAAATCTAAAATTTTCGCGTACTGTTATAAGCGTTATATTTGTTTTTTCCTTGATTAATATTCATATTAGAGATGGATATTATCGATAATTTATTAAATGTTAAAAGGTTTATAAAGTACACCTACGAAGAAAAAATTAAATTAAAGCAAGGTGGACGTCCTTTACCAGATATTTCCATCAAAAAAGAAGGCTCAAGTCGTGGTAAACAGTACAAAAGACAATTTAATCTAAGTGTCTCAAGAAACGATTGGATTTGTGGATGCAAAAAAAAAATGCTCTTTTCTGTTTTCCTTGTGTACTTTGGCGGGAGATAAATCTTGGACCCAAATTCTTTGTGACATTTACTTGTATAAACTGTTTTTCACTTGCTTCTCAAATCTGTGTAAGTTTATATTTATGTTATTTTTAATTCTGGTTTGTTAAATGTATATTACTAATCGTTTGCTGCTGTGCAGAACCTCTATATTTGTAACTCACGAGCCGCCACTGGTTTGAGCTATTAAAACTTGTTCACATGTGCTGCAAAGTTAATTTATTTTAACCCTGTATAAGGTACCTTTATACAAAAGGTAACTTCTGTCTAAAAGAAATAAACTTTAATATTGAAAAAAATGTTTATTTGAAAAGAGTTAAATTTTTTAGGAGAAAAATAATTTTTTCCTATATTTTCTTTAGGCACTCGCCTTACAATTTTTTGGAAAATGGGACATTTTCGATCTAGGTCCTATGGCACAACATATGTACTTTTAACCTGGACCGAAGCCACAAATCTCTAGAACACATTTAAAAAAAACATTAATAAACCTTATTTGCATTTAAAATTTTACCTTTTTAATTAATAATAAACCATTTTATGTATTTAAATAATAAATTAAAATTAATTTAAAAACCCCAAATTTTAAATTAGGTGCATATCTGTATGACTTCCATTGCGCTCTATGCAAATTATTGTTCTCCTTGACACATATTTAATAAAGTTTCTTTTGGGGATTTTATGACGTAAAGGTAAAAGCTAATTTAATTGTTAAATCCAAAGAAGATGTGTCTAAAATAAA